>QOCX01001660.1:0-12525 GCA_005959815.1 Sarcophaga bullata | reverse complement strand
GTGAAATTCCAAAATAATTTTTTGTTGTTGTTTTAGAGGAAAATGTATCGCATTTCACACACAATCATTCATTTATGATTCTTTATGAATTCGTTACTATTTTTTTCTGTTTTGAGCGCTTAATTTTGTAGGTAAAATAAAACCAAGCTTAAAATGTGGATTCAGTTTAACTTAGTCAAGCGATGAAAGCGTTTTAAAAAAAAAAATCAGACATGATTTGTATAAGATTAGCAACTAAATGGAAAGAAAATTAGAAAATTTGTGTGTGATTAACATGAAATCAAAAATGAATTAAGAAAAGTTGAGAAAAGAAAAATTTGAAAGAAATTTAAAGAATTTCATGGAATTCAGGGAATTTTTTGGAGGAAATCGTGGAAGAAAATGAATATGCGAGATGTGAAGGTGTTATATAATCCGTGAATGCAAACAAAATATGAAAAATTTTTTTTATTAATTCTTTACACTGAGCTATAGCTTATAGTGCTGAAGCTAAAATAATAAAAAAATTCTTTTTGTGTTTTACGTTTGAAGTCAACGGAAATTTTTAATTATCAATTGACAAATATTGTTGAACAAAAAAAAAAAAAAAAAAAATTATCAGCATCTTATTTTCAA
This sequence comes from Sarcophaga bullata, assembly GCA_005959815.1. Lineage (NCBI taxonomy): Eukaryota > Metazoa > Arthropoda > Insecta > Diptera > Sarcophagidae > Sarcophaga > Sarcophaga bullata. Next base: position 11,910 of record QOCX01001660.1, on the reverse strand, counting down.
CCTACCACTGCTGGCATCATTACCCTCCTGCTTAGACTTTTGCCTTGACAAAGAAAATTTTTTAAAATTAAAACTGCTGCCGAGACACAAGATCATTGCAAATATCACTAAAAGGAAACCCCTGAGCTTAAAAAAAAAACATTCAAAAAATCTTTAAAAAGTGTAGAAAAAAAGAAGAAAAAATTTGTCTCTCCTCTTATGAAAATCGATACGCGATACATATTTCCTTCTAGTACAACGCAATGATAATGATGATGATAATGGTGTGTTGTATGGCTGACATAATAAAGCCTGAAAAGAAAAAGAAAAGAAAAAAATAACAGAAAAAGTTTAGAAAAAATAACTCTTATTCAGCAAAAGTAAGAAAAACCGTAAAGAAAAGGTAATAAAATGCCAACTATTAAGTGAAACCCATCTCTATCTGTGTGTGGCCAGGCAGACAGACACGAATACAAAAAAAAAAAAAAAAAAATTAAATGAAGTTCAAGTGATAATAAAGCTCAATTTAAAGCTCGCGCATCATCATTGTAATCTTATACCCCTACTCACGCTGATCTATAATAAATTTCTTTTGATAAAAAAAAAACTGAAAAAAAAATCTTAAAAATTATAACGAAACTAAATGGAAAGAGAAGAGAAGAAATAAATAAACCAGGTTTTATTTTATTTTTATTTTATTTTATCAAAACACAGGCGTATACGTTACTAATTTTTTAAGGGGCACAAACGTGTTAATCATACGGTCGCTGTAAAAAAACCATCAAAATTTTTTTTTGTAATATTTAGGGCCTAACGTAGCCTAACAAATGCTTTGTTAGTAGCAAGAAAGGCTTCATTCTTACATAACTGAAAAGGTTCAAAGGCCTACATCTGAAGTCCTAAAATAATATGGCCTATGTTTCAATGCTTCAGCACTACTTCCACAGTATGTGATGAAGTACTCATCTGTCGAATGGATCACACAATACATCACTGAGAGTATTTTTTCTTTAGCCACACTATTCATATGAGAAACTCTCTACCTCTACAGAACTGTTAGGTTGCACGCCTTCATCACTGGGAGAATTCGTTCTTTATCTGCACTACTCTAATATGAAACTCTTTAGCTTTACACAACTCTTACGTAGCTGTCGTCTGTCCAATGAATCCCACAATGCATCACTGAGAGAATTGTTTTTTTAGCCGCACTATTCATATGAGAAACTCTCTGCCACTACAGTTCTCCCTATAATAGATTTCCCAATACTACTGTTTGAAAACGAATTCAAATCATGACTTAACGAATCGAATTCCCTGGACAAAACTAGTAAGCCCTACTGTTTTAGCAAATACTTCGCAACGAAATTCCTTAACAAAAGTAAATGGTGGAGCAATGCTAAAAGCAACATAATCTGTTGAAAGAGGAAACTTTTTGTGGTATTTGGATGGAACACGGCAACAGCTGCAGTTTTTTTTTTCTCGAATTAAACATTTTCATCCCAGTTTATGGCACCGAAAGATGTGCTGAATTTAATTTTGCAGAGAGCAGGACATAGTAATACTACATGATAGTTAATCCGTCCCTTACGCACTAGGCTCTGGTGAAATTAAATCGAAGAGAGTTTGTGGGCGTCTGGGAAACAATAGTAAATCAAACTGTTAAACAAAATAGGATTATCCTCTGCCCCGCCGAATGTCATGCGAGTACACACAGCAATGAGCAGACAGATGTGAAAGGCAATGAGCCGCTGTTGAGGCTAGCACGCCTGTGTAACGTGAACGAATGTTTAGAAGGATTTGCTCAACTAAAGGGAATATAAAGAGCGGTAAAGGCCAAATAAAAACTTTTGTTAGGATATTACAATAATAAAACGAAGTAGGCAAAAATAATTCTTTCGGCGACTTCCTCTCAGCAGATATGTAGCAAAAATTCAGAGAGTAATAAATTTGTCATTAAAAATCTGTCGGTTGCTTTAAACTGGAAATGCCGGCACTAATGTATGAAATTAACACACACAAAATAAGTGGTATGAAAAGCTACGTTGTAATTCTGACTGAAGGATTTTATTGATCAATTATGAATGTATGTATGTATTGCAATAAGAACAGATTTGATTCATGCATCGCAATATTCTGGGCTTAGGAACTTCTTGATAAGACATCCTATATATTTAATTACAATGGGGATCGTCTCAAACCCAAACATATAGATCCTGTGATCATGAAAATGAATCTTCAGATTACGAACCGAGAACCTGTAAGGTATTAATGTATCCGAGAAACTGTCTATCAGATGCTAAGCAGGGAATTGTCTTTGTTGACAGCGAACAATATGCTTTATTTTGTCAGCGCAATAGACTGGCAGGAGACATTATAAGGATACCATATACAGTTTAAAAGGAATACAACAGATCGCATGGATATTACAATAGTTTGCAGTACTCTGACACCACTTTGTGACAATGATAATAATATTCACATACACTACTCCCTCGTTCCTCTCCATCCTAATAGATTTTCCAAGTTTCGTTAGAGGTTTACATTAAAACATTATTAACTTAAATGCATATTCAGAAAAGATCATGGCTATAAGGAATGATACATGCCTGAATACATACATACATACATAATTAAGCATTACAACTCTTTAACCTAGCTTCCCACATCATTTATGTCTACGAAGATTCACTTTACTTCATTCATCAGATTGTTCTAAAAATTAATAACGTTACCCGTCTTAGCTGCTACGGACTTTGCCACAATTCATCATTTGCCGCTTAAAATAAAAATCATTCAAGATTATTTTTATGTTAGGGTTTAGGAAACTTATTTACCTTGAAGAAATGTTCTAAAAATACATACTAACGTTCTAATTTTATGTGCCTTTCATTATCATGAATATATTTAGCTTTACGATTGACAAAATAAACTCTTAATTGTTGCTTGTTTTCTTAAAAAGATATAAAAAAGACTTAAAAAAAGTTATGTTTGATCAATTCCATACGTATGATATGCTACACTGTACTCAGAAATTTTTAAGTTTTACCGCTACAGTTCATAAGGAATTCGAAGGCGTATTCTGTTGGTTCCGTCGTATGGCTTAAAATAGAAACGAGTTCTGTAATTCTAGTGTTGCCATCAGACCCTGACAGTATGCCATTTGTGAGAATATGTTGTGTGTGGTTATAAATGCTTTTAAAAATCTGCAATCTTTCTCAAGTGGCTAATTTTTTATTGTGTACCTTGTTGATGTTGTCATTTGAATAGGTATGTAGTATGCATGGATCATGGTATGTTCACATAGAAGGTGGGAATTTTAAAAGGCTGGATTCATAGAGGCGAACAGATATCCATAACTTTCTTTCAAAATCCACCATAATGGATTACGCTGAGTAGCATGGCTCTAATATTGAAATAACGGCAGATGGAATCTTACTTTCAAATCCATGGAATAGTTTGACGTATAGGAAGATCTTTCTCTTGTACAACAATACCACTAATAACGATGCTGGTAGAAGTATAGACATTAATGGGGTTCATACAATGCAGAAGTACGCCTTGGTCATAGCTTTGTTTGATCAATAAAGTCGTATCCAAGGTGTTTACATTTTTTTTTTTAGTTACCTTAAGATTTGGGTGACAATGTTGTTGGGTTTTGAGTGACAATGTTGCCATGTTGCTCATTGAAGCTACAGAACGTTTAGAAGTCTCATGAAAACATCATATGCTTGCTAGTTAGCAAATAAAATCATACACACACAGACACATGGACTACTGTTAATTGATGACACCTTTTTTAGTTGATTTAACGCCTGTCAGTCTTAGGTCCTCTCTCAAGTGTTGTTTTTCTTTTTCGTTCAAAAATAATTCAAAAAGTTTTATTTGCTTTCAAAACAATAAAATTGAGATGCTGATGTCAGTGAATCAGTACAACAATAGATAAGATTAGAGTGATAAAGACAAACAAAAGGATTATTTTAAGTTCATACAACAACAACAAATACAACTACAACAACACCAATTATAACAATAATAGAGTACGTAAAACAAATTTTTGATAAACTTCTCGGTCACAAAGCATAAACAATTTTATGGAAAAATGTTGAAATTTATGCAGGGATTCCGAAACTGTTTTAGGGTATGTAATTTACTCTGTGATTGTTGTTGAAGGTTTTTTTTTGAATATCAAATTTTAGTAGTTTAACGATCAAAAGATCTTCAGATCCAATGAGAATATCAGAAAGATGAATAAAGAATGTCGAGTCTGACAATATCCAGACACATCCAAGCAAATTCAAGTCGTTAAAATCACTGCTTTGTACTCCTAATTCTGTACGAGATTCAATTGAGTTGATAATTAAGCTTCATAGGACCCGCATAGTTTTTAGTACCAAGTCAAGTTTATAAGTTCAAAAGGACGACCTCGAATATAACGAAATGTGAAAAGAAATATTTCTGCCGGGGACTTCCTCTCAACAGTCTTCTGGCAAAAAGGCTATGAGTAAATAAATAGCCTTGAAAAGTTTTTAAAATATTTATTGTTCGGATTCGGATTTAAACTGTAGGTCCCGCCACTCATATATAAAATTAACGCACTCATCATGGGTTGTGAAAAAAGCTTGGTTGTAATCCTGACTAAGGGGTTATAAAGATCAATTTATCCCGTTTCGTATAACAGTAATTAGCAGCACATCTTACAATGCATCTTAATAGCCTGTAATACTGTCACATTTTTCCCTTTGGACAGATTTCCAGATTCTAAGTTAAATTGTTTCAATTTCGTGTATATCTAGACTTGTTAAGTGACTTTAAAATTCCCAGCAGGAAATCATAGTCCTTTGATATGCTTTGTTGCTGGGATTCTGCGAAAACCTACATGAAAGCTTTTAAATATGAAAATAACGTTGATTGTAGAATCTTTTCCAAAGACTTAACCCTAGGTTATCTCTACGTGTCTTTAACTAATTCAGTGTATTCGCCACCGAGATAATGAATATAAATCATGATGTGGAGCTGATATTGAGTGGGAAATCTGCATTTTTCAAGTCTAAACTGGTTGCCATATGCCTCTACACTTTCGACAGATGCTCAGGGCAGAATTGTGTTAATGAGTATGTGTTCCTGGTCACAGGGATATACAGGGTAATTGTGTAGCTTAAGAAGTTTCAGGATCAGATACGAATCTATTCAATACCAGTCTTCCTACCTTTGTTAGACTGTTTAATAAGCAATTTTATTCATGTTTGGCAACTGATAAGTGTTGGCTTGAAAACAAATCTGGTATCATTGAGACTCACCTTCCTGGTATTGAATAGAAAGTGTGCAAAACAATTTCTTAAATTGGATGGTTGCGGGTATATGCATAGCCGTATACATTCCAACCTCTCATAGCATAATGGGTAGGCTTGCGGGGAGACTTTGTTTACCTTCAACTGATCTTTGTAGATGCTGTAGGCTTTGACACACTCTTTCTCATTGGTCCTAAGACTCTAACGATATTTGATATAATTTTGGCTGCTACATTCCTTAAGATTTCAATCAGTTTTTCAGTTTTACTTTTAAGGTTCAGTCTATAGACTTGACTTAGTTAGCTTCTGGGGCATCATTTCATGTGGTATCACAAATGGCCATCTTATCTACTTACGTGAGATTTGATTTAATAGGACTGGCATTTCCTCCTATTTAATCAGCATTGAGCTTTATATCTGCGCCATGGCTTGACCAAAATTACAGTGATCAGAGAACGAAATGTCTTTCTACACCAACCAATACAAGAATCCAATATATTATAGAGGGAGTTGTTTCTAGGCCACGGCAACCTAAAATTGATTGATGAAACTAAAAAACTCGCAGGAATAAAAAGAAAAAATCTTGTAAGCGAGACTTGGGAATTTTTTCTCCAAACGTCAGTAAAAATTCAATAAATTTTTGGCTAGACAAGCTCTAGGAGAACAAATTGAAAGCAATGTCATTGGAGTTGAATTCGTAAAGTAACTTGAGGTCATGTCATGTATATGTTGACTGAAATTTTGCCTCGTTTTTTTTATTATTGTTCAGCCAAAAAACAAGAACAAAAAAAAATTGTTTTGGGGGGCGTGGTGTTAAATAAATATTTAACAACAGAAAATTCTTGGTTTTTGTAATCAAAAACAATTTGGTGATTGTGATAAGCAAATTCTTTTTTTAGAGGCTTAACTCCATAACACTTCTAAACCATAAAGTTTATCAGACTCGAAACAATTTGAATTTAATGTTTTGAAAAGCATAGTTTTTATCTGGAATTTTTACTGTGATTATCGCATTATTTTTTGCTGATTCATAAGCAAATACTTCAAAAGAGTAAGAAAAACAAACTATTTTTGATCATCTGCCTTCAAATTTCTTTGGAAATATTAAAACTATTCGTCGAATAGAACATTCTAATCTCTTTACTGATCTTTTTGCTCTTGTTTTAAGTCGAGTTATGAAAACAATTGTGAAGTAAAGTCTTGCCCCGTTCGTATGAGTATGCATGCATTACGCTTCTTTGATATTGTTTTCTCAGAAATGTCAATCACGTTTAAATCGGATTTTAAACAAAGAAAGAAAGTGTAAATATTTTAATTTTATTTTACAGTCAACTTAAACAATATAATTCACAGATAAACACATCAAATCTTTAATAAAAAAAAAAATAAAAAAAAGGCAAACAAACTAAGAAGAATTTTCTCATTCTCTGACAAGTAGGTGATGTAAACAGTGTTATCAATAATTCAATTTGCAAACGGTCTATTTGGCGTTTGTAAATAAAAGTTCAAATATTGAGTTTGTCTTGATTTACATACAGACACTGAGTATGTAGGTAAGTGTACTAACACACAATGTTAATCAGTGTGAAAGATTACTGTTGCTTTACTGATCATAATTGTATTTGTATGTTGATTGCATAACTTATCGAAATATGCTGCATAAAGCTCTGTAGTAGCTCAAAGGTGTCACCCTGTATGTTTAGATAAGTAGACACAGCACTTCTAGAAGCTATCTCTTAGTGATCATAGCAGAATCCTACTCCGTCTTTGGTAGGCTAAAATTTGCTGGGTGAGTCAAACCTGTTTCTCTGAAGGAAAACATAAAAAAGAGGTAGGATTTAGAAGAGCTTATATGCCTCACATGTGGATCTAAGATGGCATTAGGTATAGGTGATGGTGATTCCCCTATATCTGCAACATCATTTAAATTGCAGGAAACATCTGGAAATTTCCTGAAGCCATTCATTGTAATTAAAGTGGTCTTAATAAAGTAGGCAGTGTGTTGGCTTATTAGACATGAGAACTCAGTTCAAACCCCGCGTCGGGCAGCTTTAACAAAATTAAGTACGAAAAAAATTTCTTCTGCTACTTCCTCTTAGCAGTCCTCTGAAACAAAACAATAAAACAATATGGCCACGAAAAAGTTCTTCCAAAAATTTATCGCTCGGAGTTGACTTTAAACTGTAGGTCCAGCCACTCATGTATAAATAATTAACACACACAACATAAGTGATGTGAGAAGCTAGGTTTTAATCTTGGCTAAAATGTTGCAGTGGCCGATTATGTATATAAGTATTCTTTGTAATTTTGCTGGCGTGTAAAATGTTGGGCAACCAAGTAGTATGATTAGAATCGGATAGTACAGCTGCTTTAAGTGCCTTAAAATCGGCGAGCAGTAGCTCGGCCTTCGAACCTTGCTTGAATGTTCTTCCACTAAGTCCACAGGCTGTGTATGATTGAATTTCTTAATTCATATTCCCAGACACAGTGAAATTGTTAGACATGAGTAGCTGGACACTTTGTTGCCTCTTACAGGCATTAGTATTATAGAGGGTCTTCCAACTAGGACTTTCTAACTTTGATAGATGACAACGACCGTCTTGCAAACTGTATATCTTTTAAAATGGTTGGTCCCAGACACAGTGAAAACGTGACCCTCTTTTGCCTTCTACAACAACTGGTATTATACAGGGTCTTCCCACCGGGACCTTCAAACTTTGACAGTCCATAACGACCATCTTGTAAAATGCACATACGACAAATTAGTTGTCATTTATTTAAGACCATAGAACATGACGTATGTTCACTGTATGAGCTCTTTAGAAATAGACATCTGATTCCAATTTTTGTTGTAAAATCATCTTCACAAGCGATCATCTTGAATAAGCAAAATTGCCAAATTTAGAACGAAACGAATCTTGACTCAATTGACATGTAACGGTATTGGCCATACAACTCCTGCCACAATAGATAATCTGGACGAATCATTTTGACGTCATCTCACCGAGAACAGGCGATTTTACCCAGTTAAACTTTTTTGTGGAGCCTTCATAAGTCGTAGTTGCATGCGAATAAAGCACAAATCAGAGTGATCCTCAAAGCCATGGAAAACATTTGGAAGATAAAGTCTTCGTAATCTAGTAGGTACTGTATGGGCGTATTAGACAACGGTTCAAATCCCGGGTCAGACATCTCTAACAAAAGGAGACACAAAATAATACTTCTTTGGTGACTTCTCCTCAGCAGATTTTTCAGGGAGTAAAATAAAATTGAAAGAAACATGAAAAGTTATTCAAAAATCTGTCGTTTGGAGTTTTCTTCAAACTGTGAGTCCAGCCACAGAGCATAAGTGGTGTGAGAAACTTGAATTTTTTTTTAAATTTAAACATAGAAAGCAATTAATAAGAACCTGATAGAAACATAGCTTGCACTCGCCACAAACTCGATTTGACTGATTCGTACAAGAATATAATCATTGATCGGTTGCTATTCATATGAGAGAGCTGGTGACACATGTACCCCACCATGTTTTGTTTCTTTTTTTCATTTTCCAATAAAAAGCTATCAACACTGGTGATGATATCGCTGTGGCGTTTTGACTCCCTCTCAATACAGATAATACAATTGTTTATAAGCGTCTTCTAAGTGTGTGTGCTGTGGTTTTATTGTGTTATGTTTATAGGGTGCCTGCCTATTTTAAATTATTTACGAGTGTAACAACAACAATTTGCAAAAAACGTACAAGATAGACAAATGACAGTATAAACTACAACAAAAGAAACAAACAAACATATACGACAGATAGATAGATGGATAGATAGGTAGATAAGTAGATAGGATAGGGTAGGATAGGATGAAGTAGAGTAGATAAGTAGAGAATTGTTTTACTTGCTGTAGATGATGATGATGATGATGCTGATTTCTTTACACTTTTTGCTCTTCGAATGATCATATAAAATATGAATGGCAAACACAACACAAGATTATCATAATAATGCTGCTCATGGCTGGCTCATCGGATAGAATTATCATATGGACTGCAATGTAGCAGTGAGGCCGCAAAAAGAAATTGTACAATTAAAAAAAATAGCATTAAAAAATTACGGTTATTTTTAATTTGGAATTGTTTCCCATTGCCAGTTTTTAAAATTAAACAAAAAAGAAAAAATTTTTTGAAATTTTGAAAAAAATTTTTGGAGACTCCTTCCCTTATTATTATTATCGCAAGACTGTACCGTTCTTTTATGCTACTGTAATGCACTATGTATGATATTTTTAATTTATATTAAAGAACGTAACGAGTGACAAGTGCAAACAAAAAAAAAAAAACTCCCAGTGAGATACCCATGCGGAAGTGCTCGTAGAAGATTTTAAAAATAAAAACGTTCTATAAAGTGATAGCTTACGCAGAAGACAATCGGTAGTTTGTTGGTTAATAAACTTCAGCCGAAAAATACACTGACATGCAAAAGACGGTTAATATAATATGCCGATTTTTATTCATTAATGAAGTTAATAACGATGAAATATTAAGCATTTTGCTGGTGACTTTCGGTGCGTATATCATGCCTAAGTCGCCAGGCCTATTGAAGGGCGGATTATCATCGCGCTGCAACCGTCTAAAGAAAGTGTTTAATTAAAGGAACATATTTAATTTAATCTTAATTAATTATAAACAGAATATAATACAGTGTCTTTAACAAAAATAATTTCTTAAAAAAAATAAAAAAAATAAAAAAAATAAAAAAGAAAATAAAAAAAAAAAATAAACCAAAATTCTAAAAGCCATGGTGGAATACCGAGATCTTTGCAACCCCCAACCAACATCGGAAACAATGTTAAATCCAAGGCGGGCACCAAAGTGCCTGCCTAAAATAATACAGCAGTGACGATACAAATAATGCCGATGTAATAATGCTGATGCTGAATCCAAATTATTGAATAATAATCGAACGGTAAATGCTCCAAAAAACGGTTTAAAAAGCCCACAAAAAAAGTGTCCAAAAGTGAACAGGATCGTCAAAATGACCGAAGATATTAACAATTTATTACGTGCATTATGGCGCTAACAGATGATATGAACCACTGCGGTTTTGATATTTAAGGTAAGGGGCATTCGCTTTCAAGAGGTAAGTCACCGCTATGTGGGGGCCATCCCCTTTTTTCTGTTTATTTATTAAGGAAAATAATGGGCTAACATGGTACACAAGTTTGCGCCTTACCAAGGAAGAAAAGTAAATATTCAGTGCAACAAAATAAAATTTCAAATTGTTGTTGAGGAAGCCAATGGCATTGAAATTTTGAATCGATTTCCTGAGTCGGGAAAGTAATACCCCCACAAGGAATATTTATTATGCGTATTTGATTTTCTATATCACTTTTCTAGTTTGGAAAGACCAAAATTGAGAGATTATTACCCGCAATCAGTATCCCAACAACTAAAAAAAAAAAAAGTGCAAATTTGGAGAGAGATTAAAGTATATGAACAAGCCTCTGTTAAGAACAGTTTGCTTAATTTTTCCTTGGCCCCACCATCAAATCCAAATTTTTCATATTCGCGTCTTTGTAGCTGTCAAAATCCATGAAGGTTAAGTCCTTCTATGACGCACCTGCCGATTAAAAGTTCTACGATTGGGCAAATAGAAAATTCTTTATCATTGATTAGTGAGTCCTTAATACTCATCTTTGTAATGATGAAATGCACCGTAGATAATGTATTGGCTATTACACGTGAGGGCCATGGTTCAAATCCGCCAGATCAGAAGTCATTTCAAACAAAACAGAATTATGAAAACAAATATTTCTTTCGGCCGAGCTTCCCCGTCGCCCAGATTTCAGGCAAAAACTCTGAAAGTAAATATAATTGCCATGAAAAGTTTCTCAATAAATCTGTCGTTCGGAGTGCACTTAAAACTGTTAAATTAACACACACAACATAAGTGGTGTGAGAACCTAGGTTATAATCCTGACTAAAGGGTTATAATGACCAATTATGTACGTATGTATGAAAATGATTAAAATTTTTTGAAGCTGGGCTTAGTTAAGTTTCGACTGCTGCAACATCATTAAAGAATATATTCGTGATGCTCTGTTGTTGTGCCTTCGAGTTGTTGTTTGTTCCCCAGATGTTTTACGGACTGTTTTACGATCATATTTGATATTTTTATCCGATCAACATATGAAGTTATAATCTCATGAAAATTGACCAAAACTCTTTAGTAAGTCAGATGTATAATAGCGGGGACCAGGATACAGTCCTTTGATTTATTTCTTCTAAGCCATAATTTCTTGTGCTGATAAGACAAATTTTATCCGAGTCAGTTTCGATAAAGAAGAAGAGATTCTTATAGGATATCTTGAAACTGTCTTAAAATTCCAGGTTCAGTCTGAATACGTCTAATTCTTTTCGTAAAGTTGTTTCAATATAGGTTTTGCTATTTATTACTACATGGACCAGGGCTTTGTGGACTGTATTGATTTTTGTTGTTCCTCTCTAGTTATTGCATTGACTTAAATTGCTGTTTTAGGCGTTGTCTTCATAATCAATTTTATCCAATTATCTGGCTTGGTGTATGTTTCCCAGGCCTGCATTTTATTCGGTGTTAACAACGCTGCTTATTAACCCACTCTAATTAAGCACATC
>QOCX01001659.1:0-21663 GCA_005959815.1 Sarcophaga bullata | reverse complement strand
GTTGTTGTACTCTTTAAATAATATATATTTATGTTCGATATTTTCAAACAAAGTGTCAATCTCTTCTCAAGAGAGTACACTTTAAGATGTCACAATTTTATTTTATATTTTTGAATTAAAGTTTTTTGCTACGAATGGACAAACTGAAAATATAGAAAAAATTCACATTTGCCAGTTTACCTCATCAAACCTGGATAGAATATTAACGAATAAAATATATATGTATGCCGTTTTAAAGACGCATCCCTCCACTTTCTAAAATAGCTTAAATTTGTGGCATTGGTTAAAATATGTTTGTGTAATCAATAAATTTGTGTATAAAGTCCAAAAAACAGTTTTTGTTTTTGGGTTCAAGAATTATAAACAAAATTTTTGAGTTCTACTCGACAAAACTCACAACATACATTATGTCATTAGCTGGGTGTATTTCATTTTTATTTTGTCGCATAGTGCAATCGGTCTCACGGTTTGTGAAAATTTAAGATTCGTATAAAAGAACATGAATCAGGTACGCTAAGCCATTTGCATTCGTATGGCAAAAGGAGTCAAATCCATAACAGCTCATAAGTTTCGAAGCATACCGTAAACTCTACCAATGATGACAATTATGTAGTTAGACCACGTTAGCCGACAATTAAATATAATATCCACAATGGTTACTGATTCAACAAAGTCTATTTTATTCCCCCTGACAATTATATCTGGCACAAAAAGTGCTGTATTAGTTAAGGAGAATAATAAACATTAGATTTGATGGGATTTATAAATAGTCCACTAAACTTAGCCCAGTTGTCAATTTTTTGCAAATAAAAGATGATCGAGTCTAAATTTGATATTCTCAATACGAGTGCTCCTATAAAGCGGAACTTCATCTGCGTACAAGTGTACGCTACAATTATCCAAGACATCAGGTAGGTAGTTAAAATATACACAGAACAAAAGAGGCCCTAATATTGATCCCTGAGGAATACCTCTTCCAACTTTTAGCAAATTCGAGATGTTGCCGTTTAGGTAAGCTCGTTGTGATCTGTTCATAAGATTAGAATGTATAAGACTACAAGCTGAATTAGAAAAATGAAAGATTGTCTGTGGCTTCTTCAATAATATATTGTTACGCTTTTACCTTTTGAAAACGTTTGAAATATGAGCTCGTAGATTGCAATAAAAATAAATTTGTGTTCAGTTTTATTTAAATTCACAATTATTCGCACAAATTTGTGTGATACTGTTCACGACAACACAATTGCTTTATTTGTTATTCCTCTGTTTATGCCTTTCGCGATAAACAATAAAAATTATTACACGATTGTTTTGCAAACGCAACGAGTATTCACACAAGAGTGACTGAACTTCTACTCCGACTCTTGCCTGCTTTGCCTTGCCTTTTATATAGCGCCGTAAGCAATCTGATGAATGGTTTCGTAGGCGAAAGTTCGGGTCTTCTCGAAAATTCTATGAATGTAAACATGTTGATTACGTTACTGTTCCTTACTTGTTTGTTTAGTTGTTTTTCCTTTTTCGTTATAATGATGCTGTTGCTATATTTTTGTTTATTTGTTAATCATGTAAACAAGTCCGTTGTTTTTGTTTTTGTAGCTTTTGCTTATGATTTGAATGTTAAACGATGTTACACTCTTTCAACTTTCGTGATCCAAAAGAACAAAAAATACTATGTAATTTTCGTTCAGTTTCAACCTAATGTCATCAACATTGACTAAAGCAGTAGTGTAGCTCCTAGCTTTCATAAATTCCGACTGCTTATCACATAAGAAATTATTACTTACGAGATAATTATTTATTTGTCTAGCTATGAGGTTCACCATTATTTTATAGAGGAATGGAAGAATGGCAATTGACCTGAATTCATTATTGGATTTAGGAATGGGAATGATTTTCGATTTTCACTCACTTGATATTAATGGTGGGTCTTCCTGATCGACTCATAGGACACGAGATATTGTAAAGAAAATTAATTACTACGTTTATTATGAATTTCGTTAAAGTACAGATATAATCAAATTGAAATTCTGTTTAATGCTTTGGTTTAAAGTATTGTTACGTTTTTACCTTTTAAAAACGTTTAAAATATGAGCTCGTAGATTGCAAATAGAAATAAAAATAAATTTGTGTTTAATTTTAATTAAAATCCTTTATTAATCACACAACTTTTGTGTGCCACTGTTCACAACTGATTCTAACGACAACAATTGCTTATTTGTTATTCCTTTGTTTATGCCCTTTGCGATAAACAATAACAATTATCACACAATTGTTCTGTAGATCTTTGTAATGGAGGTCTTCAAACCACGATTGGTTTACTTCACACACAACTCGTCTTCACACAAGACTGACTAAACTTCTACTCCAATCCTTCATGCTTTGCTTTGCCTTTTATATCACGACGTAAACAGTCTGATGAATGCTCTCGTAGGCGAAGGTTCTAGTCTTCGCCTTGACGAGATTTCTATGAATGTGAACAACATGTTTACATTCATACATGTTTACTTGCTTGTTGTTAGTGTAGGTAGTTTACTTTTGTCCCTTCAGCGTTGTTGTTGTTTGCTGTTTATGTGTTTATCCCTTCTTCGTTGTATTGATGTTGTTTTATTTTTGTTTATTTGTGAATTAGGCAAACAAGTCCGTTGTTTTTGTTTTTGTAGCTTTTGTTTAACATTTTAATGTTAAACGAAGTTACACCATTTCCATTTTCGTAACAGTATGTAAATTTCTTTGATTTGTTAATTTTTATTGTTCACTGTATTCTATTATTTTACAATATTAACGTTTTTCATTCTTTGTGCCATCTAAGTGTTATCGCTTCATTTACTTTTTTATCTACTAAGTTTTTTATTCTAAGCAACGATTCAACATTCTTGGTAGAAAAGTCGTCGAGTAAAATATAATTGTGTGAGCAAAAATTATATATAATTTAAATATTAATGGACATTTTTATTTCTGTTTTAGATAATAAAACATGGTTTTCGATCTATTGTTACCGTCGTAACAAATTATTAGCTGCCGCAACACCTGTCCTTGTTCTGAAGTTGTTTGTGAATATTCAATTCTTAAACATTATATGTATTAAGACTGACTTCAAATTATTTTCCAACGAATAGTTTAAAAGTATGAATTAATTAAAAAATGTATGTGAACACTCTAATATTAAATATTAGAAGTGCATCAATTACAATTATACAACGCTTTCAATTTTTTGCTCTACCGAATTCTCCACGTGTGGTGGTTGCGTCAGCTAAGGTGGGAGTCCATACTCATTTGAGTTGTGGCTCTCACTACAGGATAGAGGTATTGGTGGGCCTAAGGTGCTATACGACCCGGCCCAGAGTCAGCCTGGTCCATCAAAAATATCCCAGTCGGTAACGGAGTATCCTGGAAACCCGGTGACCTCTAGGATTAATCAGCCTTATCTGAACACGGCGGATCCCTGCTCAGATGGAGCATCCTGAACAGTGAAAGAAGACAAGGAAAAAATAGAAAATAATAGAAAGTCCTCCCTGGAAGTTGAGAACAGAATTCGGAAAAAACCGCGTACTGATGTTACGCCGGCGCCCGTCTCAACAAAGGAGGAAGCGGCTTATGCAATGACAGACGAGAAACCTGAAACCTACTAGCCAAAAGCGTCGGCCTTACCAAAGCCGAAGTCGTTGCAAAAGCCGGATATATGTCCAGAAAAAAAGGCCTTGAAAACCTGAATGTTGACGCGGCACGAAAACAGATTAAAGACTTTAAACAAAAAACCAAGAGGACAACCAAACGCTCCGTGATATGAAGTCGCTATCCTGAGCTATGAAAAGACTTACCGAATTGGAACAGTTAGCTAACGAGACTGCCGTGAAAAGATAGCGGTCTACATGAGACGGCACACCCGGTGCGAAGAAGCAAAGAAGCTGCGGCATGCTAAAAGACAGTATTAATATGGCGGTGGTCGACCTCTTAGACCCATTTGGTGGAATGTCCCGGGCCAGTACAAAGTGGAAAAATTTCTGTAGCAACATGGAAACTGTCGGCGAAACTTGCGGGCTAAGGAGAAGTTTCGCAAAAACGCCTTCTTTACCGAGTGTGCTGCAAAAAAGGATGGCTTATGGATCAACTCTGGGAGAGAAAGTCTGGAGTTTCTTGTGAATATCCAATTTCCACCAGAACAGGACTCGAATACGTAAACAATTGTTTCAGGGAGCGGATGAGAGGGAGACTACATTTCGATTATGTGTGCGAACGCAATAAAATGGGCTATAGACGGATTATAACCATTTAAATCACGGGGACCAGACGGGATATTGTCCTCTCATAACGTCTGAAACTGGAAGACAAGAACTTTAGACACATAAGTCTTTCCTTCATCTTATTGACGATACTGGAGAGACTCACTGATGTTAATTTGCGTCAAACCCTGGATGGAAATCTACTTTCCAGTACACCTACAAAGGAAGGGGAAGATATGTTGAGACTGCTCCGCATAGTCTGGTTTGTAGGAAAGAAAAATCGCTGGCACTAAATGTATACACTTTGATTGCCATCCTGGATATTGAAGGAGCCTTCAACAATGTTGGAAGGAAACCCCACAAGATGGAGTACTCTCTCCTCTTTCATGGAATCTGGTGATGACTGGGCAACTAGTGTTGCTGGAACGGGCTGGATGTGAAGCTATTGACTATGCGCGCTCTTTCCGTAGGGACGTGGCGTCATTACCATATTCAACGTAATAAAAACCAATTAGGCTCATAATTGATAATGCGATCGTCGACTCCGTCAACGGTAAATAGGCTGCCACGGCAGGTCTGCTTCAACTCCAGACTGTCATGCTTAGTATGGTTGGTGAGGTCAATTACAGGACATTCATCCAGAGGTACGTATGCGAAGCCGATTTGTCTTGGACACCATGCTAACGATTTCTGCAGGGATGAGGAAGAGACTATCCTTCACCTGCTGTGTTCATGCCCGGCAATTCGTCAAAGGAGAAAAATGTACTTAGGTGCTTACTATATGGAACTGTCTGGAGGAGCTAACACGGATTGACATTGGCAGTCTAAGTCGTTTCATCAGGAGCTTAGAATGGTTTCGAAACTAGGGCATAGCGGAAAACTATTGTAACACAGTAGGCCCTATGTGGCCTAAGTGTGACCATCCAACACTCTCAGGTGGACAGCCTACCTACCTACCTTGTAGTTTTCAGCTTTTAAGATATATAAAATATTAATTAATTTAATTGTCAAAGAAATTTCAACATTTAAAAAATTATGAATGCAAGATATATTTACAATATCTTCTTTATTTCATTTGTTGGAGGTGTATATTTAAACATTCCATGTGAGCGCCATAATATTCGGTATACTCCCACAATCAACTTAAAATTAATATGTACTTGTTTTACAATCTAATAAACTGAATTATGCTATAAAACCAATAGATGTAAAATTTCCAGCATAGTAGTCTATCAAAATAATAAATATATATAAATATATGGAAACGATCATTCTAAAAACAAGCGATACAAGCTGCTGCTTCACATTTAGAATAATTTCTATTTTTTACTAACAGCAATGAGAGAATTAGTGCTGACGAAGAGAGTATTTGTTTTTTTTTTTTTGTTTATTTAGCAAAAATATCTATTCTTAGACTTAAGTAAACAACAAAACTTATATCTTAATAGATTTTTAATACACTGTTCCAAATTGGAGGTCTCTAGTACAATAATTATTACAATATTTGCATTTCTACATATATGTTATAACGAAACAAGCTGCTGCTTCACATTTAGAATAATTTCTATTTTTTACTAACAGCAATGAGAGAATTAGTGCTGACGAAGAGAGTATTTGTTTTTTTTTTTTGTTTATTTAGCAAAAATATCTATTCTTAGACTTAAGTAAACAACAAAACTTATATCTTAATAGATTTTCATACACTGTTCCAAATTGGAGGTCTCTAGTACAATAATTATTACAATATTTGCATTTTTACATATATGTTATTAAGGTAAAGAGAGAATAAACAAAAAACCTTACTTAAGTATGTAAAAATAAAAAATAAAAGTTATTAAAGGTAGAAAGAAAAGGCAGTGCAAGTTTGTAAGTCACCAAAATTTTTCAACGTTTACATTTGGAAACAGCTTTTGTATAAATGCTAGTGTGGAATCTTTTGTTAGTATCTGTAGATTAATTGCATTAAATTGCTTTGATATTGCCCCGTCTATACGAATGATAAAGTATAGGAACACCGAACTCGTTTTGAATATAATCATTCCTATCGAGGTATACAAAAGCCTCAGGTGGTATGTATCCATCTTGGAGTGTTTTTTGAATAAATACATTGCAAACGTAGCATAACTGAAAGAGCACTTTTTTGCATTAAATGGCATTTTTGTAAAAAATGCATACATACATAATTAGCAATTACGGGCCTTCAGTCAGAATTACGATCTAGCTTCTCACACCACTTATTATGTGTGTTAAATGTTTATATGAGTGGTGGACCTACAGTTTAAAGTCGACTTCGAACGATAGATTTTTGAGCAGCTTTTTAAGGAATTTTTTTTTTTATTTTTTTTTGCTTGAAGGAGGTCGCCAAAGAAATATTTTTTCATATTTCGTTTTGTTGGAGATGTCTGACATGGTATTTGAACCGTGACTCACATCTAGTAAGCCAGCACACTACCTACTAGACTATTTATGTATTTATATTTAATACATATGCTGTACGGAACAGAGAAAGTAACGACTTATTCGTGTTCCTCATATACAAAACAAAAACAGCTGATTCGGAACGTAAAAGCACGTAAAAACTCCGTTTAGTCAAACGTTGACGGAAAAATATGGGGCATACGTTCGTTTTTAGTGGCAAATGTTCTCATTACTTTTTGTATTCTAAACACGAATGTACGTTTCGCAGACTACCGGAGTTGAAGACTAATTCTACCTTTATCAACAACGTTAACATGATATTTAACATTTATTAACAACATTGATCATGATGCTAATGCATTAGTAGTTGAAAAGCGCAAGACATAAAATATGTAATAATAAAAAGTACAAATAAAATAATAATAAAAAAATACTTTTCAACATAATTATGTTATTAAATTACACTCAGAGCTTTTCACGATATGGTTCCTTATTAGATGTATAATAAAGTTATCGATCATACTTATTTTTGCCTCATTATATAATTTTTTGTTTGAAACATATTTTAAATAGTTACTATTAAGAGATCTGAAAAATAGAGTGCACGCTCTCAAACATTTTCTCTCAAAAATCCTAGTTTTTCCATATACGATGGTGATATATTGAACCAAATTTGACGTCCATATGTTAATATAGGGCGTATTAATTGATGTATGTATGTTTAAATTGAGATGTATAATGTATGTATGTTTTAGAAATTGAGAAACTTATTCGTGGTGAATAACCATGAATTAACCGTGTCTTTATTGGGAATAATTGAATTGATATTGGATTTTATTTTGAAAGACTTCCAATTACTTTTAACATTATTGTTACGATTACCCACTTAGGGAACGAAAAAAGAATGGTCTCCATTTATTACAATTGATTTTTATATGCCAATCGATAGCATAATTCTCGACAATATTGAATTTGTTTTCAAGTTCCTGTTTATTTATCAATTTTATCATCAGAATAAAAAACGATTATATCGTCAGTAAATCCAATGCTATATAAGTTAAAGAGAATTAGGCAGTTAACCGTGCTTGTGTGTAGACCATTAACTATTAAAAAATTTTTCGTACTACCTTTTTGTTTGTATTATATATATATATATTTGTTGTTTGTATTATATATAAGAAATATTAAATGCAAGGGAACCAGTTAAACACGTTTATCAGAATTTATGACTCAAAAAAAATATGACTCAGTTATTATAGTCTTTAAATAATAACTATGGTAAATTTTTTGCTCAATTTTATCAGACGAAGTGTCAATCTCTTCACAAGAGAATGCATTTTAAGACTGTCCACCAGTTGTTTTATAGTTTTTAATTAAATTTTGTAATTAAAAATGGCCAAAATTGAAAAAACTAATATAAAAATAATATATACAATTTGAACAAAATTATTTATACCATTTTAAAGGTCTAATTTTTCCCCTTTCTAAAACCTCTAGATTTTTAAATCAATAATTTTGTATGAAAAGATTAAAAAGAGTTATTGACAAATAAAATAAGTTTGGAGGGTACGAGAAGTATAAAAAGTATTTTTGAGTTCTACTCAAGCTAGTTAACACCTTAGACTATGTAGTTACTCGGGTGTATTTTCACTGTCGCACTGTGTTACTGAAGTCAGTATTCTTGAAAGAGTTCACACTTTCAAGGAAAGTATTAATAACATTAAGTATTTGATTTTCGTTTTTTAACACAAAGTTGTAATCGTCTTTATCTAACAAGTCAAGGTTAACTTTTGAATTTCTAATTAGGATTTCATCATCTTTAGGGATTTTCAAAAGTGCGATATTAAAATTTTTAGACGTTTTAAATTGTTTTTAGCCTCATTGCACATTTCAGAGTAATTCGTTGGAGTCAAGTTTTTAAGTTTTTCTTGAAAATGGTGGTTCACGTTTATAACAAAGTTATCTTTAATTAACTTTTTACTAAGTATTAGTTTGGTTTTTAGCAAATTAAGTTATGATAATGGAAGAATAACTTCGAGTCTTTTCGATTTTTTAAAGAAGTTAAAATTTTGCTTTTCTCATGTTCAAGTTTCTTAACAATATTGTTACAAAATATTTCAATTTTTTAGCTTTGATAATTTATCATTAAGTTTCAAAAGATAAAAATCAATTTCAGAATTTGTTAGGTTTCTACAATTGGAAATAGAATCATTTTCATTAAGTTTGTTTACTATGATGTTTTTAAACCTTTTCCAATTAGTTTTTTTATAATTATATTTTGGAATAGGATTGTCTTTAAAAATTCTAATGGATATTCGTTTTCATGGCATAAGATTTGAATTTGTAATGCGTTTTGGTCGCTATCATAACCAAGAGTTGTTAAGCAATTAAGTGTATCATTATTTCTATATATACATAAACGAGAGTCAGCTAAACATATGTAAGGTCTAAATAGGAACCATATCGAGGATAAGACGGTGTTGTTGAAGCATACAAACTAGTTCTAAATCTAATTTCATTATTAGTTAACCACTCTTTTAACATATTTCCTTTAGTATTACTTGAAATCTGTACGTTTGCAATTAAGATCTAAAACGTAAAAATTATTCGTAGTTTCTAAGTAAAAGTTTTGAAAGAGTTGAAGAAACTCTGTTTTAATATGGTTACTATTGCTACCTGATGGGTAGTAAGCTGAAATAACGAATAAGCACTGGTTGAATTACAAAGGAATTTTAATAATAGTGAGTTTCAAATATTTAAATTTATTGTTACGAAAATGGAAATGGTTTATGTTTACATGTTTTACATGTTTACATTCATAGAAATCTCGTGAAGGCGAAGGCTAGAACCTTCGCCTACGAGAACATTCATCAAACTCTTTACGTAGCGATATAAAAGGCAACGCCTAGCATACAAAATCAGTCTTGTGTGAAGACACTGTGCGTGTGAAGAGAGCAATCGTGGTTTGAAGATCTCCGTTATAAAGATCTACAGAACAATTGGGTAATAATTGCTAGTGTTTATCACAAAGGGCATAAACAAAAAGGAATAACAAATAACGCAATTGTTGTTGGTAAAACAAGTTGTGAACAGTGGCACACAAAAGTTGTATGAATAATAAAGAACTTAATTAAAATTAAACACAAATTTATCTTTATTTAAATTTGCAATCTACGAGCTCATATTTTAAACGTTTTTAAAAGGTAAAACGTAACAATTGGTGTCAGAAGTGGGATTGCAAAATCTAAAAATTAATAATTAAAAAAAAAAAAAAATGAAACTCTCCGAATTAAGAGTAGAACGACTTAAACCAGAGTTGTGTAAATTAGAGCTGCCAACAACGGGCACGAAAAATGAACTCCAAAGGCGGTTAAGGGAGGAACTTCAGCATCAGGGCATCGATACCGATTCTTACGAGTTCGATAATGAAGAGGAACGAGAGTTACAGGCACCTGTGACCCCCAGCGTTATGGATCTAAATTCGGTCTTAGCCGCTTTGACGGAACAAATACAATCTTCTAAAGCAGAAACTGGTCAGAGAATGGAGAAGCTACTTGCTGAGTTTCGAAAAGAAAACCAAAAGTTATTTGCTGATGCACAAGTAGCAAACCAAAAACTGCAAGAAGCTTATGGACAGAGAATGGATAAAATGCAAGAAAGATTGGTGGCAAAAATGAAAGGATATTTGAGGAGATGCTGCAGGAAACAAAAGACTCAATCAGCAAGAGGAGCTCTAGTGTCGAGGAAAAAGTATCAACTCAAGGAAAGACGGTTGACACGGAAGATTCAAATTTAGAAAGGAAAACCACAGACGTAGAAGGTGACGAAGAGCCATTGAATGACGGCAGCCTAAAGTAGAATGGAAGTAAATCTAATGGCAAAACGAAGGGAGCTGTCAAAGGAAAAGTTAAAGCGAAGAAAGCCTCTCATAAAGACAATGATGGTGAAGGTGATGAAGAAGGTGATGAAGAAGGTGATGACGGTGAAAAGGAAGAATACGAAGTTAAGGACATTGTTGCTCACAAGACGGAACGTGGTGTGTCGTATTTCCTAAGCACAAGGAAGGTATATACAAAGGTTGACGATTCCTGGGAGCCGGAGGAAACACTTAGTTGTCCTGAAATCATTGAGAGATATAAGAAGATATAAGAGAACACAAAAACAATCGGCGAAGCAAGCTCTATCACTACCAAAATACAGGAACAGGCAGCCGCCGGTCGAGGCAATAAGAAACCAATGACAAAGAAAGGAATGAGAAGTTGAAACATTATGTTATGGCTGGGAGAATGAGAATAAAAAGATGGCGAAAGTAATAGCGGAACTAGGTGGTACCGCATGAACACAATAAGGTGAAAGTATCCTATTGCAACGGTAGCATGAGAGAGGAACGAATCGATCGATTATTTCCTCACCAGTTTGAAAAAGAGGAAGATCGTAACTGCGTGGTTACTGAAGATTCACGATGTAACTGAGTCGCTCACAATCTAAGAAGAGAGCAGGAATACAAAGAACGTAAAGTTTAGAAGTGAAAAGAACAAGAGCGGACAGTGAAACGTGAAATTAAGCAGAAGGGAATGAACGAGAACGCGAAAGTGAAGGGAACGCGAAAGAGAAAAAGAAAGAACGCAAGAGGAACGCTAGGATAATAGTTATGAAAAGCGTGGAGACCTGAAACGTTGAGAAAGAATAGAGGAAGAGTTACGTGAAGTGTAAAGACAGCAGGAAAGGCGTGAAAAAAGTAAAACGAAAGTGCTTAAGAAGTCCCTAGAAGACTACGATGACGAAAGAGATGATGGTAAATATTGCAGGGTTTACGAGGGAAGGGACCGAAATAACGAACGATGGAAAAATTGTTCAGCCGCGATTAAATAATTGAGGTTAATTTGGAAAATATATAGCGTAAAGAACTAGAACAAGAACGATACAGGGGTAAGCCATGTCTTCAGGAAACGTTCACATATCACAATGAAATCTAACCATCGAAAATGAGTTCAATGTGGACTTAGCAAGTGTAGACTAACAGAGCCGCACTAGCCAGGACGACTTGCCTCGCACGATTTCCAGACTCTGCAGGAATGAAGGAGCGGAGAAGAATGAAAGTTCGTAGATGAAGCAGTATTGCTTTTTAAGTAAAATTAAAGACCAAAAGTGTGTACATGTTTATCAGGACACCAGAAAGTTTATAACCCCAGATTAAAAAATGAAATTCGTAATCGATAGAGCAACTGGCGAAATATGGAGCGGAGGTAATGAGCCTATTCAGAGAACAGTGTTATAGTGGGCGGCAAGTGTTAACAAATGGAAGGGGTAAATCGTTTAAAATTAAAATGTTAACAAAAGCTCAAAAAACAATAAATTACTTGTTTTATTCATTTAACGAAAAATAAGTAAACAAAAACAACAACAATTGAAAAGGACGAACAAAAAAGAAAAACATTCATGAATGTAAACAAACATGTTTAATGTTTATGAATGTAAACAACATGTTTACATTCATAGACACTCGTGAAGGGAAGGTTATACCTTCGCCTAGGAACTCTTTTAGTCGCGATATAAAAGGCAAGGCATAGCAGTCCAAAGTCAAAGTAAACATTTTCAGTCAGTTCTTGTGAGAAGAACACTTGTGCGTGTGAAGAAAGCAATCGTGGTTTGAAAGATCTCCGTTATATAAGATCTACAGAACAATTTGTAATAACTGTTAGTGCTTTATCACAAAGGGCATACAACAAAAAGGAATTAACAAATCACGCAATTGTTGTTGTTTAAAACACAGGTGAACAGTGGGGCCACAAAAGTTGTGTGAATATAAAGAATTAATTAAATTAAAACACAATTTATTTTATTTATTTTGCAATCAGGCGAGCTTAACTTGGTTAGAACTAATTAATATATTTATTATTTTGTATTTTTTTTATTTTTGTATGAGTGCCGTAGTCTAGTAGGTAGTGTGTTGGCTTTACTTCAGACGAAAGGCCAGGGTTCGAATCCCGGTCAGACATCAAAAACGAAATATGAAAAATATTTCTTTGGGCGGATTTCCTCTCAGCAGATTTCTGGCAAAATCTGAAGAGTAAATAAATTGCCATGAAAGTTTTCTCCAAAATCTGGCGTTCGGAGCGCTTTTAACGGCGGTCCGCCACTCATGTATAAAAATTAACACACACAACATAATGTGGTGTGGAAGCTAGGTATCGTAATCCTGACTGAAGGGTGTAATGGCAATTAATGTACTGTATGTATGCTAATTAATATATTTTACACCATTTTTATTATGCATGATACACCTTCTGTTTGGAACACATCAGTTCTTATCTTTTCGATTTATATATATAGTCTTTGAGTTATTGAAAGACTTAAAAATGAATTTAGGTTGATTCCTTTAAATAGAACTAATCTTGCTTATATTATATTTATAAAATTAGAGAGATCAAGCCTTCTAACTAAGTTCGGAATTATAGAATTAACATATTATTTCCAATAATATTAAGGTTCTTTAGAATTGTGTCTGCCATTGTTACATATTAACTCCTGAGACATAGTGAAATTTTATCAATTGTACGCTGCCTGGAATTTGAGTTGTGTTTTGTAAATTCATCGGCTGTTGGACAAATTTTGCATAAGATACTTAAACTTTTCCAACAGACCAACTGCATTTTTAAAAAACGTCGCAAAACTTCAGTCATTTTATTGTTTTTTATTGAATAAATGTGTTTCTTATTTGACTAAAACTTTGTTTCTATCTCGACAGTTTTTGTTTTGTCAGTAATTTATATTTTTTCACAGTTTTTGTATGAAGCTGGTTTCCATTATTTTGTTAACAAGCACCTGATGATGTGATGATTTCACTGCATTTTACACCCTCGTGGGCGGCGAATATCAATTCGATGCACTATGGCTGAGTAATTTCAGTTTTTTTTTTTGGTTATTTTAGGGTTCCCATCGTACGCAGCGATATAGAATAACTTTAATTGCTTTGATTTTCTGAATTTATATCCGTTAGTTATTTGCACTAGAAAAATTGGCAATTCTAAACTATTTTCTTTGACCTTTTTGTTGTCATTTGACTAACTTTCACAAATTTTAAATTTTCATTTTGATAGTTATAAAGTTCATCAAAAATTGTATTTACGTCAGTGTTAGTACTAAGGCCTTTTAGAACATAAGTTTTGGATTAAATATCTTTTGAAGTAAATGTAAAGAATTTAACTTTCGTTTTTTTGTAAGAAAGCTTTAACACGGTTGAAGTCGTTTGTTGGTGACTCAAATAACGCAGTTTTTTTATTACTAAATTCTTTTATTTTAAAGTCTTTTTTAGGAATTCAACCAATTCATTTGGATCTACATCAAAAATGTTTACTGGTGGTATTTTTTATTTTGGTTCTTATTTATTTGGTTTACGTTATCATTCAAACTAGTTTGGTTTGTATTTTATTGAAGTATGAGATGTTGTTGCTGTTTCAAATCGAGCATGTTTATCAAATTTATCTACACATTCTTTATTGCAATCGTTATCGTCCAGAATAGCATAGAAATTATTTTTCAATTGTTTTGATATTGTGTTACACTGCAAAAAAAAAATAAAAACTGTTATTGATAGGGGCACGCGAATTTTTTTTCTGACAAAAAATTATTAAAAAAATTTAATAACGTATTAAATGCGGTTCAGGTTAGATAATAAAAACAGTTCCTGGGTGAAAAGAAAAAATCAGGAACAGAAACGAAGGGCCCTTAGTAACTTTCAAGGAAGACGAACAGGAACTGGAAACATCCAGTAGCCGCTGCATCCTTAGAAGAGCAGAAGACGAAAAAAATGGAAAACGTTTACCTTTTAATGTAGGTAATTTAGAAATAATTACACGGTGTGGCAGCGAAAATACACTCGAGTAACTACATAGTCTAAGTTATGCACTAGGTTGAGTAAAACTGAAAAATACTTTTTTATTTTTGTCGAACCCTCCAAACTTGTTTTATTTGACAAAAACGATTTTTTCATCTCTTGACACAAAATTATTGATTACCCAAATATGTTTCGACATATTTTAAAAATCTACAGTTTTTGAGGGAGAGGAGAGATTAGCTTTTAAAACCGTATACATAATAATAAATAATTTTGTTCAAGCTTATATTTCTTTCTAAAAACTTTAGATTTTCAAAATACGTTCGAACTTATTTGAATAATCAAAAATTTTGTGTGAAAAGATCAAAAAGCCGTTTTTTGTCAAGTAAAACAAGTTTGGAGAGTTCGACAAGAATAAAACAAATTATTTTTGAGTTCTACTCAACTAACTGAAGAACTTAGACTAGGTAGTTGCTCGGGTGTATCTAAATTTGTGTATTTTGTCACATAGTGTTATGAAAGGAAAGTAAATAAATGAATTACTAAATTAAGAAAAAAAATGTAATTGAATGAAAAATTGCATAATTCTTATTAATTATTTACTTACAAAAGGCAAAATTTAAATCTCAAACAAAAAAAGAAGAAGTATATCCTTAAGAATAATACAAATTCAAAATTAAAACTAGTGCTGAATTTTAACAATAAGAAACTTAATAATAAATCTTACAAAAAATTAAAGAAAAATTTTGAGAAGAAATTAACGTTTAAGAAGAAAATAATTAAAAGATACACCTTAAAGAAAGAATAAAGGAAATAAAAAATAATAATCTTAATTTTTGAAAGTAAAAAAGGGAAACTATTGCGATCTCTTCGGGATCCTTCAACAGTATAAATAATAAAATAAGATACTCACTTATCTATATATTTATATATTATTACGAAAATGTAAATGGCAATGGACTTGTTTACTTTATTGACAAATAAACAACATCAGTATAACGAAAAAAAGCAATATGGGAAAACAACAACAGCAGGGACAAAACAACAACCTACACTAACAACAAGCAAGTAAAACATAGAATAAACCTAGAATTATCGTGAAGGCGAAGACCAGAACCTTCGCCTACGAGAACATTCATCAGACTGTTTACGTCGCTATATAAACGACAAGGCAAATCATTAAAAGTCGGAGTAGACGTTCAGTCAGTCTTGTGTGAAGACACGTTGAGTGTGAAGTAAACCAATCATGGTTTGAAGATCTCCGTTACAAAGATCTACAGAACAATTGTGTCGTAATTGTTATTGTTTATCGCAAAGGGCATAAACAAAGGAATAACAAATAAAGCAATTACTGTTGTTAGAATCAAGAGTGGAACGGCTTAAACGAGAGTTGGGTAAACTAGTGCTGGCAAAAACGGGCACGAAAAATGAAATCTAAAGGCGGATAAAGGAGGAACTTCAGCATCAGGGCATCGATATCGATTCTTACGAGCTCGAAGATGAGGTGGAAGAGAGATACAAGCCCCTGCAAACCCCAGCCTAATAGGCATAGTTCGATGCTAGCCGCTTTGACGGAACAAATGAAGCTTCCAGAGTAGAAAATCAGAAACTTCTGGCAGACTCTGATCAGAGAATGAGTGGAATGCAAGCAAAATTGGTGACAACAATTGAAAGGAAATTTCAGGAAAAGCTGCAGGAAATGAAAGAGTCAGTCAGCAAGAAAAGTACTAATGTCGGGGAAAAGGTGTCAACTCTAGAAAAGACGGTTGATACGGAAGTATCAAATTTAAAAAAGAAAACCACAGACACAGAAGGTGACGAGGATCCATTAAATGGTGGCATAAATAAGAAATCAGTCGACGAAAAAAAAGAATGGGAAGTTGAAAAGATTATTGGTTATGCTGAGGAGAACGAAAATAAAAACATGGACGAAAGTTGTAGAGAACTAGACTGGGATACCGATGAACAAGTGGGTGAAAGTGTTCCTATTGCGATGGGTACCCAGAGGGGACGAATGATCGATATTTCCTCACCAGTGGAAAAAGAGAAAGACCGTGAAAGGGAGTAGAGTGAGAAAGAATGGGAACGCGAAGAAGAACGCAACGTGAATGTGAACGCGAAAGAGAAAGAAAGCGTGACCAGAAACGAGAGAGTTAATGCGAGAATAAAATTGTGAAAAACGTTGGAGATCTACAACGTGAGAAAGAAATAGAGGAAAAATTGCTTGAATACAAAAATGCAGAGATGAAAGTGCGGGAAAAGGAAGCAAAATGGTTCAAAGACCTAGAAGACTACGAAGACGAAAGGGATGATGATAAATATTACTAGGGTAGGAAACTGCAACAGCGTCTGGCAGAAAGAGTTCGGGAGACAGATTTAGTTGGAAAGGACCGAAATAAAGAACATGAAAAATTGTGCAGACCGCAGATAATTATTGATGTTAATTTGGAAAATTTATAGCGTAAGGAACGAGAACAAGAACGAGTCAGGGGTAAGCATATGTCTTCAGGAAACGTTCAAATTCACATGAAATCTACCATCGAAATGACGAAATGATGCACATGAAATCTACCATCGAAATGACGTCAGTGTAGGAGCTGTAGGCTCAACAATGCGATCGCTTTTTAAAGCAGACTCTGTCGATTCGTCGTCTAATGACGATGCGGACTCTAATCATGAGACAATGTCTAATTCTAGCTAGTGTCGATAAAGCAGCATGAAATCCGAGTATTGTAGCGTTACAAGTGCCCTGATATAGAATCTATGTCACCCGTAACACCTCAAGCATTCATCATACAGAAGTCAACCTTCTAAGAGACCGTAGCGCCGTACTAGCCAAAGTAAGTAAGTGCTAAAATGGAAGTCGTGAAGGAAGGAGATGCCTTTGAAATAAAATTAAAAGAATAAACGAAGTAATTTACAGAACACAGAAAGTTTACAGCCCCAGGAGTAAAATGAAAGTCGTGCACGTGCAGCGACTGGCGAAATATGTAGAAGAGATAATGAGCCTATTCGAACGAACAGGCTTAAGTGGGCGGCAGTGTTTACGAAAATGGAAATGCCGTAACATTGTAACATTAAAGTATAAAAAAAGCTACAAAAAAAACGACTTGTTTACTTTATTAACAAATAAACAACAACATCAGTATACAAAAAAACAAAGGAAAAGCAAGTAAGCAACAACAACAACAAACAGTAGGGACAAACGTAAACAACTTACACTAACAACAAGCAACTAAGCATGTATGAATGTAAATATGTTTTTTATATTTATAATTGTTTAAACATGTTGTTTTACATTCATAGAATTCTCGTGAAGGCGAAGACCAAAAACTTCAGCGCCAGTTGCTACACGTAACGTAACGTACCGTAAAAAAACGTTTCTCTTTTTATCATATGGAAAGCATATATATCTCTCTCGTTAGCAAAACGGAACGATCTGTATAAAACAGAATTCTCTCACGTTTTTACGTGACATTTGAATATGAGTGAGTGGGCTATTGTATGCAGAGTTGCATTGCGGCAACAAATGGCCTTTTGGTACATTCATGTTTATTTATAAAATTTTAAATTGTTGCTGGATATACTGAAATTTTTAATTTTTAATTAAAATAATAATAAAAAATTATTTTATTAGAAATAAATACTTATTGTTTGTTTTTTGTGCTCCCAAAACAATTTTAACAAAATAAATAAATAATATGTATGTATTTTTAGTGGACGAAGTTGTACGAATTATCATTTTTGGTACTTTCATATATATTAATCGTATATATTAATCACTTAAATTTGTATCTAAAAAATGATTTTCTTAATTATTATTGATTATTTTGACTGTATGAAAATACCTTGAAACGAAGAAATAAAAATATGTATTTTGAGGGGTAATGTAATGCAAATGCCCTTTTTAGTATTTTTCTATTTATACATAAATCTTTTTAATCTTTAAAATTTTTAAATAATATTCTCATGATTCTAATGTTCATATTCATTTCTTTTTTATTGCTATTCTAACTAGAGATATTGATTTACAATTTATATAAGAAAATATTTGAATAGAGCAATATTCGACTCTTAAACCAAAAATTTTATATTTCATTATATCATAAAGAGAAAATATATATAATAATAATATACAATTAGGAAGTAAATATAAATCTTCCAATTAAGGCTCAATTGGTACTTTTGAATTTTGTTGTTTCTTAACAACACTCATCACTTGTTCTGAACAGATGACTTAAATGTCTGTATACCGATTCCTTTGCATTGTTAAAAGAATTGATTTTAGGCAGAAATTTAAAAATATATTCAATAAATTACAGGACAGTTAACAAGGATAATAAGCATAAAATGTCAAACCCCAACAATTTAATCAGACCACCTATACTACCCTCTGCTGCCATACAAGAAAATCAGGTTGCATTTAATATGAGGGAATTAGAGAATAGAATAGGACTGAATCCATTCGAGACCAGCTTGTTGAAAATAACAATAATAATTTTCAAGTCGACCAGGATCAAACTATCAATCCTGAAAACAGGGCACAGTTGAGTGACCTAGACAGGGTACCGAACGAGGTTAGGTGTTTGGGAGACGACGACGGTCAACCTGGCGAATACAGTTCCTGGAGGAAATCTGTGGAGTGTAACCTCAATGTCTATAAACATTTTAAAGGAACGCGAAAATATTTTTGAATCCTAAGCATAATTAGAAACAAAATTGTTGGCAATGCAGACTCTATATTAGAGTACTACAATACACCCTTAAATTGGGAAAGTATATTCCGCTGCCTAGTCAAGCCAGAGCATATGGACGTAGATCAAAGTATAAGGACCAGAAAAATAAACTACATAAACAGACTAGCAAACAATGATCTTTTCGGAAAACGGCCACCGCCACACCCAGAAGCTCGTAAACAGAGCAGGAATTTTCATTTGAAATTTGAAGCAGGCAATTTTATAAGAAAAGAAAGGACGAATGATATTAATAGATACTTGAATCAGATACCATATTAGGACGTAACTTCGGATTCAATTGCAGGAAAAGTAGAAATTCAATTCATACCAATACGTTTCTATTTGGACGAACAGATGTGCCAGTAAAATTTTATTTATTACCGGAATTAAAAACATTACACGGCATTGTCGGAAACGATGCTCTTAAAGACCTTGATGTGGTTATGTATACCAGACATAACTACATGAAATTAGGACACGGAGAGAATGTTTTAAAAACGATTTTTTAGTGGACGATATTAATATGACTAAAATTCGAACTACAAAAGGACATGCGGAAGAATGGTGACCGGTGTTATGTCTATATAAATGACATTAGCATTTTTAGCCCAAATGAGAATCAGCGTAACAGGGATATTACAGAAATATTTCATACTTTGCACGAAGCGAACATGGAAGTTCAGCTTGACAAGTGTGAAATTTTTAAAAGCGACGTAGAATTTTTAGGTTTGCTCATTTCTCGCCAAGGTATACAAACAAACCCCAAAAAAGTTGAAGCTATTGTTAATTTTCCATATTCAACTACATTGAAAGGTTTACAATCCTTTCCAGGTCGCTTTGTAGAGGATTATGCTATAGCAAAACCCTTGACAAGCCTCTTAAGAGGGGAAGATGGACGCGTATCCAAAAATCAGTCAGGAAAAAATTAATACGACTAGATGAATCAGCAAAAACCGCTTCATCAAGAAATAAAAAAAATAATTCTGCGCTTCAAAGAGATGTACTATTGACCGAGCTCAGATTTAAAAAAGTTTTAAATTAAGTACAGACGCTTCGAACTATGCGATAGGAGCTGTCCTTAGCCAAGATAAAAGACCGATTAAGAAAATTATGCTGCCAATGAAAAAGAAATGTTGGCCATGATTTATTCATTGGAATAAACTGCTCTAAGGAACTAAGTAACTACTCGTACGGACGCGCTAAAATACTTATTTTTACAGATCATCAACCTCTCACGTATGTCTTGAGCAATAAGAATAACAACGCTAAAATGAAACGTTGGAAGGCTATATTAGAGGAGTATAATTATTAACTCCACTACAAACCTGAAAGGTATAACGTGGTAGCGGATGGTCTTTTCCACACAATAAGTCACTATCAACGCCTTAACGGCTATTGTACAGAGTGATGATGGCTCTGGCGAAAATTTAATTCCATCAGTAGAATGTCCAATTAACGTGTTTAAAAACCAGACTTTTATTCTTATAGGTAAAGTCAAAGAATATCAATTTAGATTACCTTTTCCCACTTACCATAGACATATCATAACAGCCCCAAGTTTTTCAGAAGACAAATTAGTGAGAATTTTTAAAAAATACCTTAATCCTGGTGTGGTAAATGGACTATTTACTTCTGAAGAACTAATGGGAAAGTACAAACAATATACCCACAAGAGATCATCAATGAATCACTTTTTCGCTACTCATAAGTACTCATGAAATTTTGAGTATAAGTGTGTCAACAGTATTGAAATTTAACTACTCTGATTCATTCGTACTAACTACAACGTTGATTTATAACAGGGATTACCATTTCATAGCACAATTGTGCTGAGAGAATTCACACACATTGCTTATGCTCTTTTTTTAGTCGCCGATCAGACCGCGGCGAGTGCACATGCCAGCGGATGCTGTAACATATTTTTCAGGTTTACACTCAAAAAATATTTTGAGTTGTAAATATTTTAAAAATACTTTTATTAAAATCCAATGGTTTCTATGTTCCTAAATGACATTTTAAGACATTTAAATGATAAGGAAAGGGAACAGCTTTCTTGTAGACAAAAGGCATTTTTTTAAAAAATTGAAAGGTTTTTTGTTAGTAAGTGAGGAAATTTATGAACCAAAAGTAGTTCCCACCAAATATCTAAAAAACATTCTCTAATTTTCGAGTTAAAGATGTATAACTTTATATATGTTGATGAGAAGAAAATCAAATTAGCGTAAATTACTAACACCTTTTCTTTGACAGTAAATGATAAAATCACTCAATTTATTTTCACTCACTTACTCACTAATGCACAACCAAAAAATTTTTAGTAACCCCTGTTTTACAATTACAATATATGGCAGAGATTGAGAAATGATGGCAAGAGCAATTGGAAAAAAATTTTAATTTTAAAATATTGTTTATTGTTTTCAATATTTTAATATTTTAATGTTCATAAATATAT
>QOCX01001658.1:0-30310 GCA_005959815.1 Sarcophaga bullata | reverse complement strand
GTCCGGTCCGCCAATTTGGGGGACAACCGCTTTTCCTTATTAGCGGATTCCCCCGCGCAAAAAAGAAACGCCCACATCAGAATATTTTAGAATCGTTCCCTGATTTGCCAAATATTCAAAAACCTGATCCGAAATACGTAGTAATATCGGCAATATCTGGTGACAAAACCCTACAACAATTTTCTTGTTTTTCTGTTTACCGATCTTTAAAATTAATTTGCTCCGACATTCTGACAGTATCAGAATTAAGAGATGGCAATCTGTTGCTCTAATAGGCAACAAACCAAACGCAGAAAAACTAATAAAATCCAAAATTCTACCTGGCATCTACAATATCTCCTGTAAATATCATTCCAACCTGAATTTCCTCAAAAGGCACAGTTTACGCTCCATATCTAAATAACGTTCCAGAGTCAGAGATTATAACTGACTTAGCTCCCAAGGTGTTACTGATGTCTATAAATATCAAAAGAAAAACGATGAAGGTGTGTTTAAACCATGCGGTGTACTCCTATTAACTTTCGATCGCTATTCTACTCCTGAAAAATAGATATCTCCTGGCATAAATCAAAGTCCGTCAATTTTCCCAAATCCCATGCGATGCAAAAAATGTCAATTACTCGGGCACACAAAAAAATGGTGCAAAAACAACCATTATGTGAAAACTGTAGTCTACCCCCCCATTACCCCTGACAGCTGTACGCGACTTTTTGCGTTAACTGTTCTGACGAACACCCTCTTCTTCCAAAGAATGCAAAATTTACATACAACAAAAAGAGATTTTGAAAATAAAAACAAAAGAAAAATGCACTCCTAAAAGTCGCTAAAGAAAAATATCAGTCATTAAAATTAAGTGAACCACAAATTACAACATATTCTGATGTCTTAAACAACAATATCAACCAACAAGATCTTACAAAAACAACAATTCTTCTTACAATAGCCCTCAATAGTCAACATTGACGAAAATAATTCAACAAAACAAACAAATTCCCAAAAATATAACGGAACTGAAACAACAAATAACACAATTGATAATTCTCTTTCTTCTACTAAACATTCTTCTCAAGAAACAAATATACAAAAAACAATAACATATAATATAACATTCAAAAATTTTGCCTACAATAACAACTCGCTCTATGACAATCTTTAGCTAGCCATCAACAACAACCAATTTAAAAATAAAGAAACACATAACATAAAACAAAACAAAAACTTCGGTTTGACTAAAACAACAATAACAACAGCAACAAACAATTCTTATATAGAACAAAAAGAACAAAAAGAAATAATGTCTGTAGAACGACGAATAATTAATCCCCTACCATAAAAATGAATTTTAAAATTATTCAGTGGAATATTATATTAATAATATTAAAAAGCTCTAACACCCCTTATGGTAGGAAGCCTAAGTTCAAAAATAAATTCTGCAAACTGGTCTTTATATCAAAGTATTGCAAAAGAAACCCTACCTATAATAAATAACGCTATGATGTTAATCGTCAAGCAGCTTTAATTACTAAAGGTATCAAAGAAGCAGCAAAATGTCAGCATTCCCCAAACTAGTACCAAAATGTACCAGCACATCGCGTTGCGTGGTGGACCGCGAACTTAGAAATGTTAAGAAAACTCAAACAAGACCTATTTTCATATTTTTTAAAAGAAATAGAAATGAAAATAGACCTAATACTCTACAAAAAGCATAATGCCATGTTTAGAAGGGGCAGTTAAACGTTAGTAAACCCGCTTGCATGCAAAAGTTTACATCTAACTATCAACCCTTGTCTTCACCTAAACGTCATTTGGAATGATATAAAGCTTCTTACGGGGTGGGTTTAAAATACAACTCTCCATCAAATATATTAAATCAAGGACCAATATGCTTTCTTCTCCAGGCTGATATCGCCAATTGTTTCGCTGAAGCCATTGGTCTACACTATCAGAGACTCTAATTTCTCTCCAACTTTAAAACTTAATCAGAGAGGTTTGCATCTTACTTACAATCAAATCTTTCCAACACTATGCTAACAAATAGAACTACTATTAATATGGTTGAACTTGAAAGACGCATTAAATCGGCCAAAGCAACTCCAGGCCGTATGATCGCATAATCGTCCCGATGTTAAAACTACCGAAATGCTCCGAAAGGAACCAAGTTCTCTCCGGGTTTAACACAACAACATCTTTTTGATCCAACATCTATCCCAAGCATGGAAAGTAAGCCAACTGTTATTCGATTCCTAAACCAAAAAAGCGATCATACGGCTCTCACTGGGTACCCGCCCATATCTCTATTAACATTGTACTCAGTAAACACGACTGGAAAAATAATATCTAGAAGCGCCTAATGTCGGTTCTTAAAAGCCCAACAAGTCTCATATCGTATTAATCAAGTAGATTTTATGAAAAGCAAGGTACAGACGTACGCTTCTTATATACCTCCCAGCATTTCATTTCAAGAGCTTTATCAAAGCAAAACCATGGTTAAACATTCTATCCACCGATTTTGAAAAAGCTTTTGACCGTGAGGCAGTCCATATAAAACTTCAACAACTAAGCAGAATGGAACATTGGAAAAAAATGTACTTAATAAATCAAATTTTCTTACCATCGTAAATTTAGAGTTAGAGTGTGCGGCGAACAATCAAAACTTTTAGTTTCATATAATGGTATACCAACAAGGTTCTCCATTATCTGTGGTGCTTTTTATAATTGCCCTTTAATCAGTTCAGCAAAATTATTTCCCTTCATAAACAGATAGAATGGCTATTCTATGCAGGCATGACGCCAGTTATTTCACAAAAATAAACGGATAATAATAAAGTTAAGACGCATTCACAAATATTCTGAGAGATATTGATAACTGGCCTTATTTCAGGCGCCAAAACTGTCCTATTGAAAAATGCAGTCTTTTTTCTTATTATATTTCTGTAAATTAAGGACTGCAACTTGTTTGACGTCGAATAACAAAAATATCAAAATTAAACGAGTAAATTACCTACGTATTCTTGGTATTATCGTTTGTAAAAGCTTCACCTTTTAGAACATTGTTTAAACAGCTCCCAGGAAAGCTCCAACTCCTAGATTAAACATTATAAAGTACCCTTACCTCCAAACATGCACACTTCATATCTCCACCAATGGTTAATATAAGTCGTTCTATTCTCCAATAGCTAAAATAGATTACGGTCTTCCAATATTATGGGTGTGCTCCATCCCAACTGAAATTAATTAAAGGGCACCATACCGCATGCTGCAGTCCCGTCGAAGCATTCGGAGCTTTCCCTACAAGCCCAATTACCAATATATTAGCTGAAGCGGCTTTAACCTCTCCAATCGGAGGACCGTACTGTTGCTACTACAAACTTATTCCGAAGCTTCTTTATCAGCGGACATATTAACTACGCGATACCGTGAAAGTAATTTAAAGTCACTTGTCGAAGACTTAAGGTAATTACTGTATATTAAAAAAGGGTTTAAAGAATGAAGCAAAACTGAATTACAACGAGATCAAAGAAAGTCAACCGTTCAAAGCAGACGTTAGTCGATGACTGATTTTATTTTTTATTAATTTATTTAAAAGTTAAAATCCAATTATTTAATTAAAAATATTTAATTATATATGATCTGCGTAACTTTGACCTTTTACGATGTAGTATCACAGGCCAGACTCTATGTTTTGAACCGAACCCACGACCCTCACACTAACCGTCTAGCATAATTCCTACTAGACTACGAGGACATTCAATTTAACCCCAGATATATCTACGTATTATTAAGATTTTAGTTATGATTTTGATTATACTAAGCAATTTTTTAAAGAATTCAAAACAATAACAAAAACAAATAATATAAGAATAATTATACAAAAGTTTTAATTTTTTCCTCCTATTGCAAAGTAAAGCTATTGCATTATCCGATTGCAGTTTAATTTTTTACCAAAAAGAAAAATATTTTACTAAAACAATATTTTTGAATGCCCTATTATACGATAAAAATTTAATTAAGAAACTTTTGCGTCTGTATATTTGCTGTACAATATTTGTTAAATGTTTCTCAACATTGGGATTGTTATAATGTGGATAATTGATAATAACAATACAAACAACAATTCTAACTGGTGTTTGTTTCCTCCTTTGTGTTGGACGCCATTACAGTGGTATTAATATCTCGAGTAAAATTATTCCATTATTAAATATTTTTCAATATTCTAAACAAAATGGACCTGCGTTATGTATGCAGTTCCAGAGAATATTCGACGGGAGGAAATCCATACCGATACAAAGATTTTCTTCAGCATCAATGTTTCTAGTATTTGGTACATATATCATCGGTCAACAATAGGTAAAAGCCTACAGCTACGTGCTGTTAGCAAGAAGCAATACAAATAAATTTACTTGAAATTTTAGGAAATAAGCTATAATATAAAAATTAGTTTCTAAGTACATTGAGTACTCTTTTGTCGTAACCGTCTCAGGGAACGAGTGAAACCTTTCCTGATTCACTGCAGGGGGCATAAACGAATTATTATTTTACCTAATTATTATCTCTTGCTCATATACCAATAGGCAACATGGCGAAAGTCCTTTACTTTTTCTTTAGTTATTCGTGTTAAAAACTTTCGAAATAGCTATGGGTTAATATACAGGAATGAAAATGCAATAGTGTAAGCTTGTTGATAATTTTCGTATTAAAATCGAATACATTTCTACACATTTTTTTCATGTGTTTTTAAAAAGTTGCATGGTTTTGTGTTACCAGATTATGTAAATGCCAGTAATTAAGAAGAAGAATAAAAATACAAAATATTTTCAGTCACCGTCTGTCTCTCGTATGGGGCACAGCATAACCAGTAAGGCGAATTCATTCTAAGAGGTGACCGTAATAATACAATAAATACAACAATACAAAAACAACAGGCATTTTGTTTTTGTTAAAATTGTAATCATCTGTCAAAAAACATTAATCCTCAAACCTCCTTAGGAAATTAATTAAAGCAATTAAAAAATAAATAAATTTTATATACTGAAAATTCTTATGGTTTAGATATCATGCTAAATTACACAATAATGTAGAACCTATAAATTAAAAAAATTATTTCATACAGTCAATAACATTTCCACTTTACGTAAAGAATATTGTTTTTATATGGCCATCGAGAAAAATGGCAACTGCAAATGTTATTTCTTATTTGTCGTAGTTTAGTTGGAGGGACCGAATTCTTTTTTTTGGTAATTCATCACTCGTCTAAATAAATATAAATATAGTAAATATAGGTTGTAGATTAATAGATATATGTATTTAGTGTTAAGGGCTTAAATATTGTTAATCATCTTGCAAAAATTTCAATATAATTGGCTTTGAAATAGTAATCCTGAAGAATTTCTAGTGCGTATCGTCAAGGATACATAGCGGATACATATGGGAGGGTTAATGATATCGAAATTGATTATCGAAACAAAATACACAAAAAACAAATATTTTTTGACAACGACGATACACCACAGCTGCCTTTTTAAGGCCACCTTCTATGAATTCGCCTTGTTTGAAATGCTACTCTACAGCTAAAAGAAACTATGAAATGTTATGTATGTTTAGTAAGTAAATCTTTTAAGAGCCAGTTAGCCACACGTAATGTAACATACCGTAAAAAACGTTCTCTTTTTACCATATGGAAAGCAATATAAATGCTTAGCGAAACGGGACGATCTGTATACCACAGAATTCTCTCACGTTTTTAAGTGACATTTGAACATGAGTGATGGGGCTATTGTATATGCAGAGTTGCATTGCGGCACAAATGCCCTCTTTGGTACATTTAAGTTTATTTATTTAAAACTTTTAAATTGTTGCATGCATATCATGAAATTTATAATTTTTAATTAAAATAATAATAAAACAATTATTATATAAGAAATAAACACTTATCTTGACGTTTTTATTATGCTCACAAAACAATTTTAACAAAATAAATAAATAGTATAAATAATATGTATGTATTTTAAGTGACGAAGTGGTACGAATTCTCCTTTTTGGTACTTTTATATATATTAATTGTTTATTATTCATCTTTTAAATTTGTAAATAAAAAATGATTTTTCTTTAATTATTATTATGATTGTATTATTATGCAATGTAACGCAAATGCCTTTTTTATACTTTTCTATTTATATATAAATCTTTTTAATCTGTAAAATTTTTAAATTCATATTCCTATGATTCTAATATTCATAAAGAATTGTAAGAGTATTTTTTATTTTTTTTTTTATTATTATTATTATTTTTATTATTATTATTCATATATTTATATATTATTATTATTATTCTTTTTTGGTACTTTTCTATTTACATATAAATCTTTTTAATCTGTAAATTTTTAAATTCATATTCTTATGATTCTAATATTCATAAAGAATTGTAAGAGTATTTATTATTATATTATTTTTATTATTATTATTATTTTTATTATTATTATTCATACATATTATATATTATATTTGTTATTCTTTTTTGGTACTTTTCTATTTACATATAATCTTTTTAATCTGTAAAATTTTTAAATTCATATCCTTATGATTCTAATATTCATAAAGAATTGTAAGAGTATTTATTATTATTATTATTTTTTATTATTATTATTATTTTATTATAATTCAATTTAATAAAAATTATTTGAATAGAGCAATATTCGACTCTACTTATATCTAAATTTCATAAATATTGACTCAGGTTAAACCAAAAATGTAATATTCCATTATATTACAAGAATAAAAAAATATAATAATAATATTTAAATAAAATTTAAGAAGTAAATATAACTTCTTCCAATTAAGGCTCAATTGGTACTTTCTTAACTTCCCTTCTTTAAGCGCTGTCATAATTGGATTTTCCAGTTGCACAGATATTTTGCGTTTTAGGTTGTAATTTAGGTTGGTCGGTAAAAATTTGCTGGCAACTAGAGATGACAGGCCTAACATCGTGGAAAAACTGGAAGACCTTGACGAGTTACACAACGTTATATGCCACAGAATTTAAATGGTCACAGAATAGGTGTGATATATAGTGTCTAAATAAATGTCAATTTCAACAATGATATTTTTGCAACATTTAATTTTTTGTTTTATTAGAAAAAAGAATTTTATATTAAAAACTAATTAATTGTTTTATATTAACACTTTTAATTTTTTTGACTTTTGATTATACCATACCTATAAACTTTTTTAAAATCATATATTTATGAAACTTTACACTAATCTGCAAAGATCGTCCAATGATTAGTAATTTAGTATTCAAATCACAAATTAGGTTTTTGCTTTTCTGTTATCAAATTTTCTGTTAGAATCAATTTCGTATTCATAAACCCTCATATGTACCTCATATATCATTAACGGTACACACTACATTCAGGATTACATATTTAATATTTATTAAGACGAGTGATGAATTACCAAAAAAAAAAAAAAAAAAAAGAATTAGGTCTCTCCAACTAGGTGCCTAAACTATGACAAATAAGAAATAATATTTGCAGCTGTCATTTTTGTCGATGATCACATAAAAACAATGTTCTTTACGTAAAGTTTAAATGTTATTGACATAAGATAATAAGAATTTTCAGTATATAAAATTTATTTATTTTTTCTAATTGCCTTAATTAATTTCCTAAGTAGGTTTGAGGGTTAATTTTTTTGACATTTAAACAAGAACAAAATGCCTGTTGTTTTTGTATTGTTGTATTACTGTATTGTATTATTGTATTATCTTGGTTGTTTTTGACTTATTTTTGACAGCGAAGTTAAAGAACATATCTTTTTATTTAAGAACTTAATACTGAGAACTGTTTTTCCGAGACAGAAAATACTTCTAACTGTAGTGAATGGAAAACGCATTAGAACTAGAGCCTTTAAACTATATTTCAATTATTTGAACTTGTTGTTATAAATTCATTATCTCTTTAAGCTTAATATTAAATAATATAAACGAAACTACTCAATTTGTAGTATGGTTGAATAAACTAATTTTAATATTAGTAACATGGGGTCTATAAACGATTTTAACACTGAATTGAAATGAGACAGTCTCAAGAGAAACAGAACTGTTATGTTAACAATTTTCTTCATATCTAGCAACAAAAACATATAAACTTGAATTTTACAATACTTTTCTTTCACATTTTCTTTTAATTTTTATAGCATTAATTTTATTTTTTAGCAGATATTAAGCCTACATATAATGAAATTATAATGAAGGAATTAAATAGTTTAATGGAGAAATGCTTTTTTAAGAAAATAAAAAAACACTGAGTTTAAATAGGCGATATTTCAGTTATAGAGCTTAATCTAGCGCGAATGATGCTAAATTGGCAACACTGTTTTCCATCTGAATATTGTCAAGTTTAGCATTCCGGGGATAATGTCAACAGAAGAAGAAGCACTGGAAATTTAGCAAAACAATTTAAAAATGTAATACAGAAAAAAATGTTTCTATAAATTATTGTTGGTTGCAATCACTGAACTTTTCCTTTGTTATCGACATGGGTTGCATAAACAGTACCAATAAACATATTTACGCTTTTAAAAGAGATGATATTTACAACGCTAGCGTGATTCGAGTGCAGTCAGAACAGTCTGTCGTATTAGCTAGACAGGGTTTCTTTGAAATTACTCCTCAAGAGCTAATTTTTATTTCTTCTTCCGAAGAACCGGTTGCATGGGCATTACAGCACTTGCGAAGATATGGGCTGACGGGAAACATATTTAGTTTTGAAGCTGGTCGACGATGCCGTACAGGTCCTGGCATTTACACTTTTCGATGTTGTAACGCTGATCAATTTTACGCAAAATTCCAAAGATGTATTAACTCAATGTCCGTTTTGGGAGAACGTAACAATAGCTCAACACATCCGTCGCATTTATTTGCTCGTTTAGATTCTCACCAACAAAATACTAATCATTATCTAGAACCTACTTCTATTCAGTTAACATCTTTAGTTGATGAACGTACTACATTGACGGAATCAAATAGTAATGATTCTAATGATTTTAATATAAACTCTCCAGACTCATTACACAGCACGTCCATAATGGCAGAAATAATACACTTTCCATCAACTGTGCCATCATATTCGAATATAAATCCGAACCAAACCTCTTTTGTTAGTAGTAATATTTATATGGAGCAGCCGATAAGGTACAACCAAGAGAACAACAACAATGTTTTTGCACAAAATGGAAGTGAGTGTTTAGATACAAAAAAGATAAATACGGATGTACCGATGCTTTTAAAAACTTCATCTCTCGATGTTCCGCCAGAGGAGTGTGCCCCCATTGTAACATCAAGCAATTCAGAGTATCAACGTGTTTACGCTAATGTAGATTCTCTAGTTACTACGAGTACATCTCAAAGTATATGTATCAGTTCAACAGAACGATGTTATGCTAATGTTGAGGTTCCTTTGCGAATAGACAGTGCTTTAACACCAAGTATGCAAAACAAGTCCTTTCAATTGGACTTAGTAAATGAAGAGTTATCGCAGAATACATTTAACACTCCGATAGTTAATT
The DNA here is from genome assembly GCA_005959815.1 of Sarcophaga bullata. Lineage (NCBI taxonomy): Eukaryota > Metazoa > Arthropoda > Insecta > Diptera > Sarcophagidae > Sarcophaga > Sarcophaga bullata. The sequence continues at coordinate 20,747 of QOCX01001658.1, read as the reverse complement.
ATATCATTCTTGACTTGGATCAACCGCGAAGTCCGTCACAATGCTCACCAAAAAATGATTTTGGTACCAGTCATTCATTGTCTGGTAGCAGCGATTGTATTGATAATACAAAAAAAGATGAACATGAGTCTGTTGCTGCAGCCATTTCGTATGGATCATCTACCATGCCAAAAGGTTCTACAATAAATAACGAGAATGATGCATTATCAAACATTGAGTCATCCGGAAGTTATACAAGAATTGATTTTCTAAAGACATTTGCTTTAATGAAGTCATCAACAAACTATACCGACTTTGATTTAGATAATGATCAGGAGGAGTCTAGAATTACACGCCATAGTAAATTTGTTCGCAAAGCGTATTCGATAAGCGAGTAGATGGGTGCTTTTATTTGTCTCCGGATTAGTAATTTATTTTAATTATGTTGATCAACATGTCTTACTACTAATTTTATTATTATAATTTAGTGGTGTACTAAAATTATATTGCCAAAATAATAATATTATTTTTAGCGGACTTAAAGTTCAATAATTTATTATTTGATTCAGGTTGCAGTCTCTTTATTTGGAAATATTGCTATTCTTTATAAGATGTGATTTTATATAACTTTACAAATAGCAGTATTTAACACTTCAGTACAACAAAAGATTAAACAGTGTTTCAAGTGATTGCTTACTGATATATTCCTTTGCTTAACACTCCAGCAATACAAAAAATTATAAAAAGATTTATTTACACTTATAGAAACCGGGCGTTTTTTAGAAGGTTTGAAAAACCTCTTTAGCTTTTGTCTTTTGCAATAGAACGCTCTTTCTGTTAAGGGGAATATTGCATATTCTTGAGTAAAATAAGAAAATCATTTTCGAAATACTAAATCGTGTCAGTACTTTTTTAGTTTTTCCTTATATAGTTTTATTTGTTATTTCTTATATTTAAAATTATTTAGAATTTTTGGTTTTCTACGTTTTAATTTTGTTATTCCTATAATATTTATTTTAAATTTGTAAATAAAACAAAGGCTATCTGTTAACTTTGTATTCCCTTATTTTTAAAATAAAAAATGTGTAAACAGACGACTTAATTTATTAGTTCTAATATTTGTATAAATTAGTTTTTATAACATGTACCTAGCAACGTAAGCGTTACGAATAAAATAAATATATTTGGCTAAATGAAATTATTTTTGATTCGTTTTTAATAAACATTGAATTTACTGTATTTGTAGCAGTAATGTATCAGGGCGATTATTATGTATTATGTATTATGTATTCCGATTCGAGAGGAAATTCTTTCGAATCTTACACTATAAAGCGTTGTTTCAAAAATTTTCTTTCGATTCGAAATTTATTTATTTATAATAATTTAAACATTTTCATTTACATTTAATAGTTAACAAATTTCTATATTCTATATATTATATTTCTATTTTTTTTTTAAATTAGAAATTTTTTTGAATATCTTATTTTATATAATTTTTTCTGCTTTAATATCGTCTCTATGTGTGTCGAATGCGCTTTATAAAATAGTGGAATTTATTTCCCTTAGACTGGCGTTTTCTATGTTTCTTTGCTAATATAGTTACACTTCACTTACGTATTTGATTTGATTGCACGGATTTTCAGATGCATTACCCTATTTGATTTTGTGTATTAAATTTAAGACATTTAATATTTAGCCGTTTAAGTGTACCGAGCATATTCCCTATTAATGTATATCAATTTCATTTATATTGTTACGCTTTTACCTTTTAAAAACGTTTAAAATATGAGCTCGTAGGTTGCAAATAAAAATAAAAATAAATTTGTGTTTAATTTTAATTAAATCCTTTATTAATCACCACAACTTTTGTGATTCTAACAACAACAATTACTTATTTGTTATTCCTTTGTTTATGCCCTTTGCGATAAACAATAACAATTATCACACAATTGTTCTGTAGATCTTTGTAACGGAGATCTTCAAACCACGATTGGTTTACTTCACACGCAACGCGTCTTCACACAAGACTGACTGAACTTCTACTCCGACTTTTCATGCTTTGCTTTGCTTTTTATATAGCGACGTAAACAGTCTGATGAATGTTCTTGAAGGCGAACGTTCGAAGCTTCGCCTTCTTGAAATCACCTTAAATGTAAACGACGATGTTTACATTTATTTATGCTTTTATGTTTATTGTTTTTGTATCTTGTTTACGTTCGTCCTTACAGCGTTGCTGTTGCTTTCGCCTACTTGTTTATCCCTTTTTCGTTGTACTGATGTTGTTGTTTATCTTCTTTATTTGTCAATCAAGCAATAAGTCCGTTGTTTTGTTTTTGTAGCTTTTCTGTTAATATTTTAATGTATTGCATGTTTATTATTGCTTTATTCTGCTCCTATATTAGAGAACTGCGAAAATGACACTTGTTGATTTATTCATGCTCACAAATTCTCATTCACAATTATTAAGAACACTCAAACGAATTACGCTAACCGCATTCGAATTTAGAACTAATTATTTAGAGTATTACTCAAGTAATCGACTGACACTCGTTCAACGCTTGTTTGGAACAGACATTGTTTCTGAGGTGTCCGGATTGATTGAAGCCAAAAATCAAAATGCAGATATTTAACATAAGTTTTCTATGTAAAGAGCGAAGATTTGCAATAATTAAACGAGTATGATTGTAATCATGTAGGCGATTTCAATAGCAGTTATTTTAAGGACAGTCAATTTGAAAATTCTTAAAGCCATCCCTCATACACCTAAAAGTTTTCAATTATATATATAGAATTATATATTATTTATTATATATGTACAAAAATATATTATATTATAGTATGCCATATATATATATATATATATGTATAATTTTTATATACTTTAGATTTAAATTTTTGTTTTTCTTAAAATTTGTATTTTATATATATATACATATGTATACATGTTTTTATCGTCTCAGTTACCAAAATTTCCGTCAATTCATTGACTTCATACATTGATGAGAATTCAAATTTTTCGACACAGATAAGTCGAAAAATGATTTATAGGAATTCTCGTCGAATTCATATACCAGGTGGCCTTAAATTACCAGCTGTTGGGTATCGTCGCTGTCAACATTTTTTTATTTTTTGTGTATTTTATTTCGATAATCAATTTCGTATTCATAACCTAGAATAACCATAGAAATTCTTCAGGATTACTATTTTAAAGTCAATTATATTAAAGTTTTTGCAAGATGATTAGCAATATTTAAGCCTTTAACACTAAATACATATATCTTTTAAGCTACAACCTAGATTTACTATATTTATTTTTATGACGAGAGTGATGAATTAAAAAAAAGGATTCGGTTTTTAAATTTATAGGTATATAAAATTTATTTATTTTTTTGGCAACAAATCATATTTATGAAACATCCTTTTTGATCTTATTTTTTCTTTTCCAAAGACAACCTGTAATTAATTTTAATTGTAACCTTAGAAGAATAAGGTTTATTAAAACTAAAACTAAAACTTAAGTTATATTACTCACAGGTTATGGGCCCAGACCCGCAAAAATAGAATATAAAAATGCTTACTTGTGTGTTACAAAAAGATTAAAAACGTGTGTCGCTTCAAATATACATAAATAGTGCTTGTTGCATTTTGGTATACAAGTTAAGAGGGAGTTTTGTCGTCTTGTCGTTATTTCAGATTGACAAACTCGATGAGTCTAACTATTCTACCTGGAGCATCCAGATAAAAAGTATCTTGGTCCGTAGTGATTTATGGGGCGTAGCATGTGGCCGAGAAAAAAAGCCCGAAGATCCAAAATTACCTGAATTTGCAGCATTCGATTCAAAGAACGAAAAAGCATTAGCGTCAATACTACTGTGTGTAAAACCTAGCCAAATAAACCAAATTAAAAGCAGTATATCTGCTTTTGAAGCCTGGCGAAAATTACGAGAAATTCATCTACCAAAGGGGCCAGTACCGAAAATTATGTTATTTAAAAGGCTGTTATACATGTCGATGCAGGATGGTAGCAGTATGGGCAGTCATATTAACGATTTCTCCCATTTAATCAGCTATCTGAAATAGACGTAGTAGTACCAGAGGAAATGCTTGTCCTATTGTTGTTATCGAGTCTGCCAAAAACATACGAAGGATTCGTTATTTCAGTGGAATCTATGGATTCATTATCTAGCTTGACATCTTTAAAAGTAAAGCTGTTGGAAGAAGGTGCGCGCCAACAGCAACAATAGTGCAGAGGTTTTGAATGTCACACGGACTAATGGAAGTTTTAATGCTAAAAAAGGTAAAAAAGAAAAGAGACAACAATACAATTCCAACAAAACCAACAAAAATTATTTCCAAGATAGACCATGTTATAATTGCGGGAAGCGAGGCAATTTCTCTGCGAATTGTAGGCAAAGAGGAAAAAGAGGATACCTATGAGAACAGGCGTGAGTTTAATTGCTTTGTATCATTAGCAGCTTTGCAAACTTTAAATAAATAACACTAACAATGTGCAGTGGTGTGTGGACAATGGCGCTTCGTCACATTTTTGTTACGAATGCAACCTTTTTCAAAAGTATGAAAAGATTTCATTTACCAAACAATAACAGCTTAAAAGCCATTGGTCGCGGTATTGTTGTTATATACGATAACAAAAACGAAATTATATTTAATAACGTTTTACATTTCCCAGCTCTTAAGGGAAATTTTATTTCAATAAGCAAAATGAAAAAAGTGGGAAAGTTGTTGTATTTAAAGATAATTATATTCAAGTGAAGGATCATAAAAATAATTTAATTTTGAAGGCCTTTAATAACAACGGTATATTTTTATATGAATATGGACGCAATAAATGTATGAACCTGGAGATAAAAATAGTTTAATGAGTTGGCATCTAAAGAAATGGCAAAGAATAATATTGTAAAAGGTTTTAAACTGAAAGAATGTGACAAAGAGCCCGTATGTGAAGTATGTTTTAACTCTAAAATTACAGTTAAACTTTTTGGTAAATCTCCATTTAGAGCAAAATCTCTGCTAGAAATGGTTCATAGCGATATTTGTGGACCAGTTAATGTGCCATCAATTGCTGTATCTAGATATTTTGCTACTTTTATCGACAACTGTTCTCGTTTTATTGTTGTATATTTTCTTAAAACAAAAGATTTAATATTAAATGCTTTTAAAGACTATAAGTCCCTAGTAGAGAAACAAACTGATTGACAAATAAAATGTTTAAGAACCGATAATAGCAGGGAATATATCAGCAATGATTTTTAGCAAGTTTTTGCAGTAAAGTGGAATTAAAAGGCAGTTAATAGTTTCTTATACTCCCCAGAAAAATGGCATAGCTGAGAGGGCCAACAGGACGTTAGTTGAGATGTCGCGTAGTATGCTATTAGAGCCCAACCTTGAAGAAAAATTTTGGGCCGATCCGATTTCAAAAAAGTTTCACATAAGTCGAGACGTAATTTTTCTACATGGCAAATATGGTAAAAAAGAAAATGAAGTAGATGTGTTGAATACTATTAATTTCGGTGATTTTTTAAATTTAAACAATAGCGAAACAGGTCATGGGAATACTGAACAATCAGGTGAACAAAACAGTAATGTTGTTATTGGCCCACACACCGATGATGGTACTATTTAACTTGAAACTTAAGCGGTAGAATCTTGTGGTCCCAGTTCTTCGTGCCAGCAGCCAAAAATTGGTCCAGGACATTTAAAATTAAATAAAATTGGATTCGCAGGTTGCCCAAGAATGGTCTACAACACCATAAACTCTATTTCCATTACTGAAAATGTTCAGGACGCTTTGTGTGGTCCTAATTGTAAGCAGTGGGATACAGCGATGAAAAGTGAGTATACCTCTTTAATTAAAAACCATACTTGGGAATTGCCTAAGTTGCCCAAGGGGCAGAAACCTGTAGGGTCTTCACAGTAAAGGAAGACAAAGAAGGCAATATAAAGACTTTTAAAGCGAGACTAGTTGCCAAAAGGTGCAGCCAAAAATACGGTGCAAATTATAAGAAACCTTTATCACCGGTAGTTAGGTATGCCAATATTCGTTTATTAGTTGCATTGACAGTAGAAAACCAACTTTATATGCATCAAATGGATATCACAGTCGCGTATTTAAACGGAGAACTCGATGAAGAAGTGTACATGCTACAACGTGAAGGTTTTGTTGACGAAAAGTATTCAAATCGTGCCCTCAAATTAAAGAAATCACTGTATGGAACGCAAAACTAGATAATGTTTTAAGGAACATAGGCTTTACATAATGTATCTGTGAACAGTGTATGTACTCTAATAATATTATTGGTATTGTAAACATAATTGCTGTTTATGTAGATGACCTAATAATTGCGAGCTCGTCGAAGGAAAATCTCAAAATTATTAAGGAAAACATAGCAAATGAGTTCGCAGTAGTAGATGGTGGCCAACTCAACCATTTTCTAGGAATGGATTTTATTAGTCAAGGTGAAACTGATTCGGTTGAGGTTTGCCAGAAACAGTATATTAAAAAGCTATTAAATGAATTTGGAATGAGTGATTATAAGGAAGTTACAACCCCATTAGAATCAGATTTTTAACCGTTATGCAAATCAGGTGACTGCAGGAAAATTGAACCTACTGCCATCATTATAGACAATTTCAACACGCCCAGACATCTTACACTCAGTATGTAAGCTTGCACAGTGTAAAACCGATCCGCATACAGAAGCATGTGTTGCGATACCTGAAGAAGACAATTGATTTCAAACTTAATTTTAAAAGTACCGGCAAACCAACAATGGGCTACGGAGACGCGAATTGGGGAAGTGACGCAATGAACAGAAAATCTTATTCTGGATTTGCATTTGTTAAAGCGAATTGTGTATTTGCGTGGGAAGCCAAGAAGCAAAACGTCGTCGCCCTTAGTAGCACGGAAGTAGAGTATATTACGTTATCTGCTGCAGCCAAGGAGGCTATTTATATCAAAAATCTGCTCTGCGAAATGGGATTCAAGGAAGAGAAGCCATTATTATTGTATAGCGACAACCTAAGTATCCAATGTTTAATTAAAAATGCTACGTATCATGCCAGAAGCAAATACATCGATCTAAAGTATCATCATGTTCGAGATGGTTACTCAAAAGCTATTATTAGACCAGAGTATAGTCCCTCTAAAGAAATGTTATCAGATATTTTTACTAAAAATTTATGTAAAATTAAACACCTTAAGTTTTGTAAAGATATGGGCTTATATTGAGATTATAAAATATATGTATTAGTAATGTGTTGAGAGGGAGCGTGTGTTGCCATCATATTTATAAACCATCTGGTAACTCCTTTTTGATTATATTTTTTCTTTTCCAATGATAACTTGTAATTCAATCTAATTGTAATTTCTCACACTTTAATTAATTTTCTATGGAGGTTTGAGGGTTAATTTTTTAACCAGAAGATTACTCCTCAACAAAAACAAAATACCTGTTGTTTTTATAGTGTTGTATTTATTGTATAATTACAGTCACTTGCTAGAATGAATTCGCCTTGGTTCAATTGAAAAAATGGGGCAATTTCAGAATTATCTGTAAATATGTGTGTCAGGGCGAACTAAATAAGGTGATAGCAAACTTACAACAACTCAATTCGCAGTGTTTGTTAACAAAAAAACAATATGTATTTGTTGCACTTGTTGTGGGCGCTAGATTGCCAAATAAAATTCGCCGTATAACAAAAATGACAAAGGCGAAGCCATATGACATTAAATTGTTATTTTGTGTCATTATATTCTCTATTGTTTATTTTAAATTGTTTTTAAAAAAATTGGTTTTTAAATGTTTTCTTTGGAATTCGGACTTATTTGCACCACCACTGAGGTAGCAATAGGAACATATTGTAGAATATAAACTGTGCCAATAGGCTAAGAATATTTAAATAAATTATAAAAATTTTAAAGGAAATAAAATATAAACAAAAGAATGTATATAGTGAGGAAAAAATTTTTTTGTACACTTGTTTAGATTGGAGATTGCAAAATACCATCCCCGGCGATCAACTAGAAGAGGGCTAACAATCAATAGAGGGCGCCATAACAGTTTAAGCTTTTATCTAACATCTTAATGTAACGTTATCTAGCCTTCTGTATTATTAACATTATCCTGTAAACTTAAAATTTATTCTTTGTTAAACATCCAAATTGATGCAATTGATTTATTTTGTGTTTTTGTGACCAACATAAGTTAATGAGTGATTAACCCGAAGAAAAGAGATAATATATTGCAAAGAATATTTTTATTAAAATTGAAATTGTTATTAAAAAAGATAGACTTGAAAAAAAGAAACAATAAATTATTATAAATTTTTTTTGTGGAAGAAAATATATACAAAAGAGCCTGTTTTTCACGATTATTTGTAGTGGTATTTGAAGTGAGTAAAAAAAATAAATGAAACGAAATCTTCGTGTGTCTGAGAAAAGGAAAGTGTTGGTTGTCTTTTTTGCTACAGTTTTAAAAGAATTTTTTTCTTAACTTTCGTCCTTTTATTGACCGAATTTTGAATAGAAGTTTGGTCCGAAAGAGTCTTCACCACTATCAACTATAAAAAAGGTACAGTCCACAAATCAACTTTTGAACACCAATATAACATTTGGTCTTTCGAGCCGGATTTTGGAACTATTTTTTGTGCGACATCTCTACCCCAAGAACAAAAATTTTTCAACTAACCTCTAAATTTATAAGGTAAGGTTGATTTTGTTTTTCTTTTATATTTTATATTTGGTGGTAGATTTATATAATAATAAGTTTTGTTGTCTATTCTAACAGAACTTTACTTTTATATAAAATTGATAACAGTGGGTATACATTCACAAGGTGTTATATTTCAGTAGCACCAACACAGTTTGTAAATTTATCGAATATAAGAACCAAAGTGTTCTTTATACACGCATTGTTATACTAATTTGTCTTTACTTACAACCAGCGTTGCCAGTTGCCAAGTTTTCTCTTTTTTCCAAGTTTTTTGAGATGCGAAAAAGTTTTCATTAAAGTTGGTTCCTAACAAAACAAGTTTTTTCGACAAAAATTCAATTTTAAAGTTTTTAATAAAATATTATGTATTTTCTAGTCCCGGCAAAAGTTTCAAAGAAACACCCACAACTGCACCGTCCTCGGGTGTTTCCTTCAGAAATTTTAGTTTTCTAGAAAACAAGTTTTTTTTTTGTAGAAAAAACTTTTTTTCACAAAAATAAAGTTTTTCGAAAAAAATTACTGGCAACGCTGCTTATAACAGTCAAAAGTGACTGAGATTTCAAATTGTGGTGAGAATATCACATGGTGTTATAATTGGTGATGGTGCGTTGGCTAAATGGTAAAGCACATTACCTTTTATAACAATTTTTTCGAATCCACCGGATACATGAGATGTTATTTATTTATGATTGATAGATATGGATTTGGAACAGATCTTTGAATAAATAACAATTTTGAAATAACTCTTAAAGATAAAATTTATTTGTGGTCTTCCCTTCAATTTTTATTAATTTATTTATTATATTTGAAATATATGCCCGTTTTGTTGTTTGTTTTTATAAAGTCTGCGATAAGGCGCTAAGTTGGTCGCGGGGGCACGTTGTGCAAAGTAGGGTGATTTTTTTTTGGAATAGTTTCGTTTTTTGGTTGTGTGCACAATTGCTAACAATCGGGACGCGTACGTTTTCGAGTCGTATTCGGGCTTTAACTGTTATTTATTTAATATTTAATTAATCGTGAAAAACAGAATCTTGCCCATTCTGTTCGCTCTTCTTAGTTTTCATACCGTTCGTGTGGTTGGCTTCCTTTAATGTAATCGGGATGCCGAAATTGAGGAAATTATCGACATTTGAGAGGTTTGCCCAAATATTCCTGGACTTCGAAAGGGAATTAAATGCCACTTTTCAGGAAGGTAATACAACCTTCTCCATTGAGATTCAAAGAGAAGAGTTCAAGTCGTTGTGGGCAAAGGTACGGGATTCCTATGAAGCCTTTGCCTCAGGTGATGAAGAGGATTCGGAAGGTGATCGGGTGTCAGCGAGGGAACTTTTTGGACATTGTAAGTTAGGTTACATAATCGTTGCGCCGCTAATGGGTGAACTCTCCTAGAGTTTAGTCAATCAAGCTGGGATGTCATCAACCCACTGCCCCAGTGGTCAAGGCAGCGAAAACCGCATTCGGGATTTCAGGATTTCGAGAGGAGTTGAATAACCTGAAGGATAGGTACGAAAATAAGCAGATTTTAGTGAACTTTCAGCTGAAAGTGTTGTTCACACTCACACCGGTCAAATCCGAGGCAGCCCAGGATATCAAAAGGTTGAAACGAGATATTAATAATTCAATATCGGCACTTCGGATGCACGATATTGATATCTCAAATTGGGATCCAATTTTTGTTTATTTATGCTCCACCAAATTACCAGTGCTGACTTTGTCTCTCTGGAAACAAACGATTCCAAAAAAAAGGAGATTCCCAAATGGAAGGATTTGGACAGTTTTTTGACTTCACGCTTTCAGTCTCTGAAAACTCTGTCCGAAATTCGGAATTTTGAACCTGTCGGTAGTGGTCGTAGGCCTACGCCTGAGACCCCCTCTAACCCAAAAAGGGAGTTCGATCCTTTTCTACTAAATTGAATAGAGAGGTTTGTAAATATTCAGGAGATCATTTGTTAAATATTAGTTCGAAATTTTTGGATTTATCTCCTGAGAGACGTTTTTTGGTTGTGAAGAAGAACAACCTTTGTATAAACTGTCTCACAAGTGGTGATAGGCTCAATGAGTGCAAGAGGTTTTTAAGCTGAGACACCACACACTACTGCATCGCGAGGTGTCTGGATCCTATTCGGAAATGGGCATTTCTGGAAATTGGAGGAACCTCCACGACAGTCGAAGATGTCGCCTGATGATGAGTATTGTGAAGAATATTTTAGGAAAACAACTGGGCGATACGTGGTATCATTACTCATTAAACCACAACATAATGCCCTTGGCTGTCTTGGCTCTTCTCGCCCAAAAGCCTGCAGGCAATTTTTGAGAAATGAAGCCTCCCTACTTCAAAACCCATCTGTTAAATTGGATTATGATGCCGTTTTACTGGAGTATGAATCTTTGGATCATATGACGAAGGTGAATGGAAAGACGCGAGTGAAAAAGGTTCATATTATTTACCTCATCACGCTGTAATCAAGCCTGGAAGCTCTTCCACGAAGGTGAGGGTTGATTTCAATGCATCTAGCAAGGCGCCAAGTGAACTGAGCTTGAATGATACACTGTTTCCCGGGTCTGTTTTACAAAACGACTTGAGGGTTCTGATTGTTAGATGGATTGAAAAAATGTATCGACAGATTTTCTTGGATCCCGATCAAGTGAAGTATCAGAGAATAGTTGTTCGTAGGAAACTAGATGGGGAGGTAGAAGACTTCGAGTTGAAAACCGTCACGTTTGGAGTAAATTGTTCTCCATTTTTGGCAGTACGAACATTGCTGCAACTCGCTGATGATGGTAACTCAAAATGGCCTTTAGCTTCTGACATTTTACGGGAGATGATGTATGTCGAGGATGCGTTGGCTGGGGCTCATGACGGTGGTGACTTCAGCAGGATTCTCAATGAGGAAGTGGACCTCAAACGATCTGAGAGTTCTTCAAGGGTTGTCTTCTGATCACTTATTGAAGGAAGACTTTTTGGAGTTTGAAGATATTAGCTTTATCAATGCCAAGTCTGATCAGTTTTTCTTTAAGACAATGGCAATCGAGATTAAGGAGAAATCATAGTTAAGCTTTTCGATACTGCTGGATGGTTAAGTCCCATTATTATTACAGCAAAGATGCTCATGCAGAGAATATGAAACGAGAAGACTGATTGGAATGAATTTTTGATCCTGGAAAGCCATTCGAAATGGATGCAATTTCTTGATGAACATGTTTTCATTAATGAGATTAAAATACCTCAATGGGTAGGTTTCCGGCCCGACTGTACAGTGGAGATTCATGGGTTTTCAGATGCTTCAGAGAAAGCATACGGCGCGTGCACATACCTTCGTACTGCGGACGATTCAGGCGATATTCAGACCCACCTGTTCTTGGCAAAGTCGAGGGTTGCTCCTTTGAAAACAGTCTCCAGCCTAGGCAGGAACTTTGAGGGGCCGTTTTACTAATTGAATTGATGGAGGCTGTAAGGACAAATTTGAGGTTTGACGCAACGAAAACAACGTTCTATGGGTGGCCAGATTCCACTATAGTTTTAGCTTGACTTCGTAGAAAATTTTTGTTGCTAATTGGGTTCCAAAGGTCACGGAGCACATGAACAAGGACTGTTGGAGGCATGTCCGGTCGGAACACACGAGGAGTTCGACCGCAGGATTTGGCAGCTTACAAATTGTGGTGACATGGTCCCCTCTGGTTAGGCTCTCCTATAAACGAATGGTGCAATCCTTCTCCCGAGGAATAAGACACTAAGGAAGAAGAAAAATGTGGTTTTCTTCGCATACTTTAAGGAGTTCGACGATCTTCTGAATCGGTTTTCCACCTACTCAAGAGTGTTGCGTGTGATGGCCTTAGTATTTAGGGTTTTCGATAGAGAAAGTTCGGGCTTTGGTTCATTGGAGATTACGCCACACGAAATCCGGAATGTGAGGGGAAAATTAATAAAAATAGCTCAAAGAGCTTGGTACCCTCAGGAATACCGGAGGTTGTCTGATGGACAGAAGATAGTGGAAGGGGAACTTTTGAATTTGAATCCCTTCCTAGATGAGAATGGGTTGATGAGAGTCGGTGGCAGGCTGGCTAATGCGGCACATCTCAAGTACAACAAACGGTTTCCGATTCTTTTACCAACAGCTAGTCGATTCGCTTATCTGTTAGTAGATTTTATTCATCGTCTAACTTTACACGGCGGAAACCAGTTAATGCTAAGGGACTTGAGAGCCGAATTCTACATGCACATGTCTAAAAATTTGATAAACACCGTCGTAGGACGTTGCAGAACTTGTGCTATTCATAAAGGAATGACACAGAGTCAGATAATGGCAGCCTACAGCTCACACGGTGTTCACTCGTCCTTTCGCTAGCACTGGTGTGGATTTTGCAGGACCCTTTGACATTCGCAACTACACTGGCAGAGCATGTCTTATTACCAAAGGTTACGTTTGTTTGTTTAATTTCTTTGCGACGAAAGCAATTCACTTGGAAGCCGTTAGTAACTTATCTACGTCGGCATTCTTAGCCGCTCTGACTAGATTCATTTCTCGTCGCGGATATCCTACGGATATGTATTCCGATAACGGCACCAATTTTGTAGGAGCATCGAAGATCTTGAGGGGCGAATTTCGGGATTTTCTTAGGGAAACAGGTTCTCAGGTCAATGCTACATATGGACCAAGGGGGTTGACTTTGCATTTCAACCCTGCTGGTGCACCTCATATGGGAGATCTCTGGGAAGCGGGTGTCAAAAGCTTTAAACATCATTTTAAGAGACTTGCACTAAGTCTAAAATATTCTCTTGAAGAGTTCTCCACTCTCCGAACTCGTATATAGCCTTGTTTAAACTCGCATCCATTATGCCCTATGGCGGATAATGCCGATTGCTTGGATGCTCTTACGCCAAGTCATTTCTTAATTGGTGGTCCTTTACTGTCTCCACCGGAATTGAAAATTACGAATCTTTTGCCCTCAATAACAAATCGATGGCAAAGAGTTAAGACTCTGAACCAACGCATGTGTCTTCGTTGGAAAGAGGAATACTTGAAGGAGTTGCAGAAGAGGAAGAAGTAGAGGTGTTTGAGGAAAGATTTACAGGCAGGTGATATGGTGGTCATTCGCAAAGACAACCTGCCTACCAATGAATGGCGCCTAGGTCGTGTATTTAATTTGCATTCGGGTAGGGATGGTTATGTTAGAGTCGTGGATTTGAAGACTCCACGCGGAACAATTACTCGACCAGTTGTGAAACTGGTAATTCCTTCAACATATTCGAATATAATATATTTAATAAATTCAGCTAATCGTATTATGGTTTCTGCGAAGAAATACAAGCAAGGCGACAATGGTAAGAAACTGGTGTGTCGCGTCTGCTTGAAAGATTTTCAAAGGCAGACTACGATGAGCGTATGAAATTGATGACCATCTATAAGTCCTGCGCTGGCTGTTTGAGTCACAATTATACCTGGCGGATGTGCGTTGGTACTGGCAAGTGCAAGCGATGCGGTGATATGCATTACACGCTTGTCCGCTAAGCCGGACAATAGACCTCGTTCGTCTGTTCCGAGGAAAGTCGCGAAATCGAGGAGAGGTAAACGCAATCGCAGATCGCCTGCACGCACAACTAATAAAAGACCCCGTTCGTCCCGAAACTCCGTCAAAGGACCTCATTCGTCCCATGAATGTGAGAGCCGAAGACCTAGCCCGTCGAACGCTCTGGTTCCGAGTCGACCGAGGAACCCGAAATCTCAACGGTCAGGAGAAATCTCCCGTTCGACAGCTGGTAGAGTTTTGCCATCTACGTCGTATACGTTGACGGACAGCGTTCTACTAAAACCAACCGCTATAGTCAGCATTGTAGCACATGGGCGATACATCTTGGAGAGAGCAGTCATAGATCCTACTGCTGAGTGTACCCTCATTTCCGAGATGGTGGTTCATCGGCTTGACGCAAAGACAATAAAAATTGGACGCACGGAGCGGGTACTATTAAGAATTCGAGGTAGAATTCTGGAGCTAGCAAAATCCCTTCCCCGGCGATCAACTAGAAGAGGGCTAACAATCAATAGAGGGCGCCATAATATTAGTTTAAGCTTTTATCTAACATCTTAATGTAACGTTATCTAAGCTTCTGTATTATTAACATTATCCTTTAATTTGTGTAACTTAGGCCTCTTCTTTGTACAACCTAAACTTAAAATTTATACTTTGTTAAACATCCAAAGGGATGCAATTGACGATTATTTTCTTCATACATGACCAATAGAGAAATATTTTAATTTATATTAAAAATAAAGCTTTTAAGCTTTTATTTAGTCCTTATAACAATAAATTTCGTTTTATAAATATTTTTTTGTTCAAAAATGTAGTAAGTATAAAAGTTTTTTTTACTCACTGTACGTAAATAAAACATTTGACAATCTCGTGTGCTGAAAAAAGCACTCACCTGGTCTGTTAACACCACCTTATATGAATTCGCATTGATGTGTGTCGTTTAATGTCTGAATTTCCAAATTAATATATTTTTTGTGTGTTTAATAATATTTATATGTGTGCTTTGATGTTTTATAATGAAATATTATATTTTTTCCGATTTAAATCGTTTATGCTCTTTTTCTGTCTTCAAAGCTAACTAACCTTTAGCTGTTTAAATTTGTTACTTAGTTAAATGACCATTAACAACTTCATTAACGGATTCCGGCTAGCCTTAATACATCCTTCCAGAAAACTTTGATTCTTGCTCGACTTTGCGGTCCTTTCAACGCAAACAAAATCGTCCTCTCCGATGACTTCCGAAACTTCCCGCATCAAATACCCGTCCTCTTCTATTCGAACGACATAATAGTGTCCATGCCTAAGCACTATAAAGAAGCACGGGAGAGATTAGCGTCGTCATAAGAGAGAGAGAGAGGTCTCTATTACTCAAATGCATATTGAGACCACAGTAACACCTGTCGGCAAGAGCGATCCTACGCTTGTTCTCCAAACTAACATCATTTTTGGTGGTAAGTGCAGAGCCAAGATAAACAAATTCACTGACTATATCGAAAGTATTGTTATCGACGGTAATCTGGGATCCAATACACCGCATGTCCCTACTTGTCGACAACATATACTTCCTTTTGCCCTCATTTACTGCCAGATCCAGATGTGGGGACCTGATCGATGGTGGAATGATCTGAAGCTGCTCTGGTAAGGTCTAATCAGTGTTTTGATGAGTGGCTTCAGTTGTCCACACAATACACCCTTATAAACCTGATCTACGATAGGGAGAAGGCCTATACCTCTGTAGTAGGATCTCCTTTTTCAGGGCCGCACAGAGGACACTGAGGTTTCAATCGTTGGACATAGTTGCCTCTAGGTCCTTGGCATCACCTATGTCCGGATGACGAAATCTAAATTGCGCCAACCCATACAACACCACACTACCCTTTGCCCTTAGTCACTGAAGTGACTTCTGATCTATCGTGATCCGAAGATCGAAGTCTTTTTTCTTACCATCGCCAGCTCGGGAGTTGACAACTTCCCACGAGCTGATGTTCAATCCGTCATTCTGTTTACCAATAAGTTTAGGTATGCTATTCACCTGCTTAAATGTAGGCGGCACCCATACCGTCACTATTGGATGCAGAGGGAGGTCGGATAAAGGGATCACCTCCAGTTGAGCACCGGGACAAAGTTCACCAAGGCGCTTCTCTGCATCCACAAGGAACTTTACAGTTCCCCCGTTTTCGCAGTCCACTACCTTGATGCATTTCGACCAACCGATAGAGGATATGCGGTCATTACTGGCATCACAACTTTCCTCTATCGTAAACTCAATGAGTCTTTCTTCAATTAGATCCCATCTTTCAGGAGAGATTTTACCATCCAAATCTGACCTATTGATGAAAGCCAAGTGAAGGGAAGGATTAGTTCCCAGGCTCCCCTGCTTTTTAGGACGCTTTGAGAAGGTTTCACCTCGTCAGATCTGTTTCTCTTCATGTAATTTCTCTTTCGCGAAACCTGCATAGAAGATCTATCTGACGACGTGCCTTCCTTCGGTTCTAACATTGTGTCCTGCTTCTGAGATAAAGGATTAGCGATAGTTTCTACCCCCTTTCCCGTATCCATTGTAGAAGGAACATCATTACCCTTACTCTTCACTGGAGGTTTGGAGACTCGAGAAATCTTCTTTACTCCAGTTGGGAGTAAGGGTGTAGAACCTACCAGACCCTTGCTTACGGTTTTGGTTAGCAGTTAGCTCTACACTCTTGCCTGCACTCAAAGTTCCATCCCTTATGCCAGAATCAGCGACTCATGAGAGGACACTGCCCGGGTATTTGGTTTCATACCTCGAAACAGTGCCTCTGTGTCGAGGCAGTATCTTCTGCTCCTTAACGGAGAGGGAATTCAAATTGCAGCTTCCAAATCTACTCAAGACAGTGCAAGCCCTGCGCTACGAATTTCTTTCACTCTGTGTAAAGCGGAACGTTTCCGCTCAGTTTTTCCCCCCTTGTCAGACGAGTTACTTTTCCCAGAGGAGGATTGTACTATTGGGTTTGAAACATCCTGCCTGACAAGTGGGTTTGTCATAGAGGAGGTCACCACCTCATTGCTCCCATGGGCAATCTGGATACTCTTGAAGGGAAGCCTTTCGATGACTGTATCACCACCGTCTTCATCTGTTAGTGGGAAGACAGAGTCTGACTCCACGCAAATGTCTTCCGTCGAATTGGGGATCGCCGAAGCAATCGCCTCACTAAAGGACTCCTCGACAGTCGTTATCCTCATACCACCTGGGGCGAAATTCTTGACGATTTCATTGTTGTTATCAACAATGCTCGCCTGAATTTGCGCAATGACATGCGACGGGTGCAGTCCAATTTCAAGTGCCAATTTGTCATCATTGTTAGTTTTGTCCAAATCCTTGTTTATTTGTTCGTCATCCATATAAGTCAAACAATTGAGAGGAAATGAGGTCAATCATGCCATAGTCCCCGCAGCCATCCGATAAGCACGGGTCGATTAACGCTCCGGATTAGGGGTATAGAAGAGTATACGTGATCGGGCGAGTCGAAAAGATCACACAAGAGACGTTATTGGAGTAACCTTTAGTCATGCACGACATCCCCAACTAGTTGGGGATAGGTACACTTAAGACCCCACACCCCCATTATTAAAATAATTTTAATTTTAGTATATATTTTTAATTTATTTGTTAAGATTCATCTTAGACATATTTCAATTGTTTTGAAAAAAGCTATAATATAAAAAGGCTTTTAACAGGTTTGAATATTTCAGGTTGAATATTTCAAATAATTTTATTAACACCAATTTGTTTCTGAGTTTAACAAGAAAAATAAACAAATTTTTATATGGCAAACCCAATGAATTAGAGTCCTAACTTCAAAGGTAGCTAACACTACTTTAATTTAGAGGACAGAAAAAGGTATAATATAGAATATTTTTGTAATGAAATATTTTTTTTTATATAAAACTATAGGGTATTTGTTATTATTATAAAATAGCTCTTTTTCTAACATTATTGAACGAAAAAAAACTACAAAATAAAAGTTTCTTAATACGAAGTAGATTTATTCAAACATGCATACTTTTTGATATTATTATTTTTTGCAAAATAATATATGTATATAATAAAACAGTAAAGCACCCAAATCAGAGGCAACTGCCCATAATTGTATCATGTAATAACTTATTAGTTTTAAAAGATTTTTGCAGTTCAACTTAAAAGTTTTTGCTAACTAACAAATTTTTAAAAGTTAAATTTTATTTGCTCTAATGAATGCTGAGATATTTTATGGGTGAGAGAAATGGACTATTTGATTATGCATTTCTCAACGTTACGTAAATTTTATGTGAATACATTCTTCTTTATTAACTCGTATTTTCTATAGATTTAACCACTTCCCTAGTTGATTTGAATTGTGTTCCTGTAAGTATCGAGATCCTTCACGGGGGCTCTTACGTGTGCTCGTAAAAGTAATATCACTTCTTTATATATACCATGTATACATGTATACCATGTATACATACCATTGTAACATAGGGATTTGGCAAAAAACAAATCTGAGAATTTCTAAAAATAGTTATTTCAAATATTTGAGGCTCTATTAATAATTAAAAAAAAGGATTATTGAAAAAGATCTTAAAGTTTGAAGAAAATAAAAAGTGCTTCAAATTTAGTTAGCAAAAACTACAACACAATTTGACCGGTTTTGAGAACCGATGTGGTTTGTGGCTTATTCGTATATACCTGCGACTTAATAAAACCAAACAAAGAAACGGTAGCCACTTCGCATCATTTTCACGTGAAATGATCATGCCCTATAATCGCTTACGCTGAATACCCAATGTGGCATGAGCTGTGTGAGACGTAGCGCCGTCCTATTGAAGCCACATGTTGTCACATGTGTCCAAATCATCACATTCAAGCCAGAAGAAGTTGGTAACCATAGATCTATAATACTAGACGTTGGCAGAGCTGACCTGGAAAACATCGTTCTCCAAGATATATGGATATTTTTCAATGTAAATTAGGGTTAGTTACCAACAAATAAAACAACAGTAATAATTTCTCAGTAAAACATTTTAATTTTCTTACTACTAAAAGGTTCGAATTCAGTCTATGACTTTATTACACAGCTCCCATACAATGAATACAATGAAGCAAATTTTTGATAAGGAATTTATTTAGTAACTAAAATTAATCTTGTACAAATTTTTACTAGATTCTGTGTGTGTGTGTAAATATTATGAGATTATTATTTTGACTGGACTGGACTTCGCAGAAAACTGTGGTCAATTATGGTTCCATTCACACTAAATAAGAAGTCATCATTATGACGAAAAATCTTATCCAAGAAAACCTTAATTTAAAATGGGATTTTTTTAATAGTTATAACGGTTAAAACTTTTCTGAATGCACAAATTACTTTCATTAAAACACACATTGAAGTCGCAGTAGTCTAGCGAACGGCGACTTCTTCTGTGAGACAAAATAAATTGGAAATAAAAACGTTTCTCAAGAATCTGTCGCTCGGAATTCACTGTAAACTGTGGGTCGCGTCACTCATATATAAAATTAACATACACAACATAAGTGGTGTGAGAAGATAAGTACTAATACTACAATGACCAACTATATATGGATGCATTGATTCAGAAAAAAAAAAAATTAAACTGGTTCTAATTAGATCTGCTTCTTGAATAATCAGTGAATTAAATAGTTTTTGTTGAATTTTCAGTCAGCTCCATTTGTAATAAAATATGAAGAACAATTTATTTTTCAGAATATTAATTTATCGAAAAATCTAAAAATTGGAATTAAAATTGTATATTTTACAAAATCATCAATTTGGAACACATATGTGCTATATGATAAGCGAACAAATTATAAATAAATGCTTAAACAAATAATTATTTAATTTTTCTAGAAAATATTATAGGCCAATACGCATTTCTATGGCCACTTCCCTAGCAATTTTCTTCCTTTTGTTTTAGGTTCATTAACATTCGTCATTATAAGGGCCAACTTGAGCGTTATAATGAGAAAATAAAAATCTTATGGTATTGTTTGTTCCTATTAAAACATCATACGTCGTCACAGAATCACAACCTTACTGGCTAAGAAAAAATTAAGAGTTTAATGGAGTACAACTACAAAGGGCTACAACTATTCAACAGATTGCTGTATATCAGAAATAAAAGTAAAACAAGCGATTTAAGAAATATGCAGTATTTATGTTAAAAATAAAAATTAGTTTAGGCAGTAATTATGTAAATAAGTGCGATACAAATTTTCTTTAAATAATTTTCTTTAAATAAAAAAATTTCCTTTTCTAAAATTTAAAATTCCATAAGAGATCTTTCATAAAAACAAATGTTGAAATTAAGAAGCAAATGTTGAAATTAAGAAGCAAATGTTGAAATTAAGAAGCAAATGTTGAAACTAAGAAGCAATTGTTGAAATTAAGCAGAACACATGTGCAAAAAAAGGTTATTATTATTATTATTATTATTATTATTATTATTATTATTATTATTATTATTATTATTATT
>QOCX01001657.1:18741-30314 GCA_005959815.1 Sarcophaga bullata | reverse complement strand
CTCCAGAACACATGCACTTAAACTTTAAATGTTATTTTTGTTGTTGTTGTTTTTTTAATTTTATAGAGAAACGTAAGAAAAAGTTTGCTTTTTAAAGCAGCTAATTGAACACATTTAGCCATTATATTGACCTCTGGCACTTTAGAACATGAACTACTTTTACTCTTCATTTCTTTATTCAGTACCTCTAACCACTTTACTCCCTATCTCTCACTCAACAGCCCTGTGCCAATAGAAAGTTCAACAACATGAGTACTGACAGCATAAGTACTCACATGCGAGTTCTTTATTAAGATGACCATGAGAGAGCCAGGCAGAAGAAAAAAAAAACGTTACAATAGAACCAAAAGAAAAAGGGAAGAGAAAAAAAATCCGAAAACAGATTAAAAGTTTGAAACAGTGGACCCAACCGCATACTGTATGTATGAAATGCTGTAGACGAGTATAAAAGTTTGCCTCTCCATAAAACGTATAAAAATTTATAAAGTTTTTGGCAATTATTTTCAACATGTTTACTTGTACATGTATGCGTATGGGAATGTGGATGTGTTTGTATGTATGAGTAAGTATTTTTCATAAAGATTAAAAAGTTAATATTTGATGGGCGGCTTTTATGATTTAAAGCCATTTTATTTTTGTAATACAGTTTAAGTGTATAAGAGAGAGAGAGAGAGGCATTGTTTTTATTACAGTTTTTTTGTTTTTGTTTTTGTTTTTTGCTTTCGAAATGAAAATGAACGTTTGAAACGAATTACAACGAATGAAAGTTAAATTGATGAGCATTTTTTTATTATTTTTATTGAAGTTGTTATTAAAGTTAAATAGGAAGTTTTTTTTCTTTTCAATTTGTTTCATCAAAATCAATAAAGTTTTCATTTAAAAAATGGTTTTAAAAGTTTAAATTGAGCTTAGTATGGATAGAAATAAGATTATGATAGTAAAAGTGTGTTAAAGTCTGTAAATAGGTCGATAAAACTGTTTTTATTCAACTAAACACTAAAGCCTGATTCAAGTAACGAATAGAATCAGTCCAGTAGAGCATAATACAATTGCAAGCAACCTTGTGCTGCCAAAATTTTTAAACCTCTTTATGCCGTGACCTAAAGATATCCACCTTAACTAAGGCCTTATGCCTGCAATATATTGAAAATTGTGTGCTCTGTACATACCCTGGCCAGTTTAACACACGTCGACATGGCATTTGTAAGGGACATGTTTGAAAATAGTCTATGCGCCTCAATTAATAGATTTTCCATTCCAGAAGAATCTATTACCTCACAAGCATTATGCTGCTTTAATTAAGGCCTTGATTTTGCCTGAAATTAACTAAAGTAGTCGCCTATCCTATACATACAGTGAGTGTCAAAAGAGACTGTACAAAAAAAAAAATATATAGAATAATAAATTACCGTTAGTTTTATTTTAAAATTGTTTTATTGCCAGCTTTTAAAATTAAAGAAAAAAAAAAATTACAACAAATTTTGAAATATTGCACAAACTTTTTCGGGTACTCTCTTTAAGTGGTAAAAGTTGAGTTTGGTGATTGTCAGACTTTTATCCATAGAGTACAGTTATTTTTAACGCTTAATTACATACATAATGATCATTATAACCCTTCAGTCAGTATTACGGATCTAGTTTCTTACACCACTTAGGTTGTGTGTGTTCATTTTTATACATTCGTTGTGGCGCTACCTACAGTATAAAGTCGACTTCAAATGGCAGCTTCTTTCTGAGAAAACTTTTCATGGCAATTTCATTTTACTATCAGACTTTTTGCCAGAAATCTGCTGAGAGGCATTCGCCGAGGAAATTTTGTTTTCATATTTCGTTTTGCTCAAGACGTCTGACCTAAGGTTTGAACCTCATGGCCTCATGTCTAATAAGCCAACCCACTACCTACTAGACTATGGCTGTAACAAAATACTTCTTTAATAGAGGTAAAAGAAACACATACACTGTTAATCGAATATTGTGAGCTCTGTACTCATCTTGGCCTGGTCATCCATAACGAAGTCATGGAACTTGAAGAAGAGTTAGCTTGTAAAATCCTTGGCTGTCTTGAACAAGGACAAACCACAATATAACTTTCGTAAAGGACTTATTTGCAGATTGTCTGCTCGAGTAAATCAACAGAGTTTCTGGAAAAGATGCTTAAGTATGTCGCATAGTTGTAGGTAGTGTGTTGCGTTAATTAGACGACAAGGCAGGGTTCGATCCCCGGTCAGAGCATCAAAGCGAAATATGAAAAACATATTTCTTCGGCGACTGCCTCTCACAAATTTCTGGCAAACCTTAGAGTAACATAAAAATCGCCATTGAAAAGTTTCTCAAAATCTGTCGTTCGAGTCGACTTTAAACTGTATGTCCCGGCCACTCATGATAAAATTAGCACACACACATAAGTGGTGGTGAGAAGCGTAGGCCGTAACCTGACTCGAAGGGTTGTAAGGCCAATTATGGTCGCATAGCCTACATAGAATTTTAATGGCAGAATCTACAAAATATACACAAAAGACTTCTACGCCCAGAATTTGAGCCGTAGGATAACCTATATTTAAAGAACATTGCCGGAATTAGGTTTTCGGACCAAAGTCCCTAGTTGGATTCAAAAAATTCAAAGTTTTTATCAAGAGAATTATATGAATATGCCTATGGCTTCCTAGTATTGCAGCATATCCAAGTTGGCCCGGAGACTAACTTTGTTGAGCCTTACTGTCATCAGCTTACCTCTCTGCTTAATTAAAAGCCAATAGCTTAAAGCAAATAAGGCTTTATTTGGAGTGAAATAAATTGCTTTAGTGACCGGGATAGCAAACTACCGGAACACTTTCTCTATCAGTCCACAATGACAATGGTGTTTGCACACAGATGGCTAGTGATGGCTAGTCTAAGCCAAGATGTCTTCCCTACCGGCCTTTTAGAGGTGTAAAGTGTTTTAGTGGATTTCTGTACCCTCTGTATTATATTCTACCCCCAGGAGAGTAAGTGCTCCAAATTAAGCATCAGATATTGTACAATCATAGAGAAATATGTTTACTGTAAGGGTTCTTTTCGTGAAAGGCATCACTTCCGTATTACGAACTTTGACATCCAGACCGCACGACGTGTACCATTTAGTTCATACAATGGCCCAATCATACGTGTAATTAAAAACCTTAGATTAACATTGTTGCAGCTACCCTAGCAGTTTTTCCACAATAATATTCCAAAGCATTCACAGAAAAACTTCACCATGTAGGGGGCTCTATTTACTTCCCCTTAAACAGTGGCATTAACGAGCCTTTTGGTCAAAATTTCTTTTAAAAATTTGACAATGCACCTACTAACATTGCGTGTACTAGAAGCCTAGACGACCAACTTCGTATGTGTAAGTGCACTCCACATTTATGAAGACTTTAACAAAGGATTG
This sequence comes from Sarcophaga bullata, assembly GCA_005959815.1. Classification (NCBI taxonomy): domain Eukaryota; kingdom Metazoa; phylum Arthropoda; class Insecta; order Diptera; family Sarcophagidae; genus Sarcophaga; species Sarcophaga bullata. The sequence continues at coordinate 26,902 of QOCX01001657.1, read as the reverse complement.
TTTATTTACCAAGATTCAATGTAACAAGAACTTCCCTACAGTGTCTACATATATCGAATTCTAGTGTAAATATTTTAATCACATTACCAAAACTACACTGTTACCCATTGTACAGAATCCATTCCAAGAACTAAAAACTAAATACCATGGAAGTTTCGATTTGGCAAAGGTCATCATAGAATTCAAATTTCCATATCGTACATACTCCACATCTATTCGTTGATTTAGAAATATGAATGAAGGGAAAGTTTTATGTTGCCATGTATATTCATGATATGATTTCGGAAGTCAATTTGTATCGGCCCTATCTGAAATAACCAGTCCCTGAAAGCGAGTCACTTTCCAAACTTTTCAGAACTTATTCAGCGAGCACAACTTTTCGGAAGATCGTTCATTCTGATCTTACTAAACTGACGGAATAACTGATAACTAAATGGCAACCGTTACCAAGCTCTGAAGTCCCTGTTGAGTAAGCCTATATAAGACAATAATTTTAAAGTAAAAATGTTCGTTGCATTAAAGTTGGACAGTCGGTTCAACAAACAGAAGGCAATTATTTCAATAAAATTCAATGGAAATGAAGATTCAAAGCCATTATTCAAATGAAATCGATGCTTTAGAGTCCAAATGCATAAATTTTTATTCGTTACATCGTATTGGCTTTGAGAAAGTGTGGAATATTCCTTTGAATTTGTAATAAATACGCATACATGTGAGCTTAACCCTGTGCTCGGATTAAAAAATATTTTTGTACACCCGTTCAACTGAATTGAATGCAATACAATGGCATAAAACGGAAGTGTTAATAAAAAAAAAAAAAAATTAAAGTGGCATTTAACAATATTAAGCGTATATTTATTTATTTCATTCCTTTATTTACTAGAAAAGCATTATTGTTGTAGTGATGAGTGCTGATTCCACATATGAATGAGTGACTGAAAGTTTATGGATGTTGTCATATCAACAGCTGTTTAAGAGCAACTACATACATGCCACTATGGCCTCAGCTTATGTAGTTATTCTATGGAAAAACTTTTTTTTTTTTTTTTTTTTTTTTTTTTTTTTTTGTGTAACATTTGCCTTTAAGATTATATTGTCGACTTGGGTACAAAAAAATTAAAAAAAAATTTTTTTTTTTTTTGTGACAATCTCTGCTTTTTATATTCCATTTCCCCCAGATTTCTTTCCTTTTGCAACATAATGCATGTGTAATAATATTAAAAAAAAGAAAGGAAAAAAAAGAAAATGGAAAGCAAAGAAAAAAAAGACGGGATTTATCTCTCTTCAAGCAACGAAAGAGGAACTCATATACTCTTTGCAACAGTTGTTGCATTATAACACAACGCTACCACAAACAGATGTGGTGGCAGCAGCAGCAGCAGCAATGCTTGTTATTTTTTCATTTTTCATAATATAGTCAACATTATCGTTGTTGATGTTAGATCGTTGCATATTGCAATAGTGGCAGTGTCAGTGGCAACATCAGCCATGCTGCAAGCACTACTTTTACTACATACAACAACTACTACTGCTACTACTACTGGTGTTAGTAATAATAGTAACAGACACCACAATATCAAGTAGAATTAAGCATTGCACTTCATCATATTTATTTATGCCATACAACAACACACAAGTACACGTATTACGTATATATGAGTACATAAGTATGGTTGTTCACTTATGTTACTGCCATCCATACCGTATTATAATGCTGCAGTTCTTAGCATGTTTTTTTTTGTTGCAGCAGTCAGAGTAAGAGCGCAAAAGGTAAATGAAATTTATGATTTTGAACTCAAACATTTTTCTAGTTTTAGCTAGACGTGGTACTTTTTAAAAATACTAAAAAAATGTACTCCGACTTTATGCCTTTTATGGTATGACACCATCTAACACCATGTAATAGAGTGTAAAAATATCTCTAGAGCAACTAAATTTGATTTAAAATGAATATGAAATAAATTTCTTAGAATAATTGATAAAAGCGATGGTTTTGGAAGAAATTTTTATGCAAGAATTCATAAATTTGTAAGGGCTTGTAAGGATTAAATAGTACACTTAACGTGGCCTCGCAATTAGAATTTTATTCGTAATAAATTTGGTACAGGGGAGTTTTGTTAACTCCTTAAGGCCTATACTTACTTAATTGATTATTACAGGCCTCCAGTCAGGTCAGAATCCAGCCATGTTTATCTGCGTTAATTGTATACATCAGTGGCGAGACCAACAATTTAAGCGCGGCAAATTTGAGAAACTTTTCCTGGCAATTTTTTTTTACTCTTAGAGTTTTTGCCAGCAATCTACCACCGATGATCGGTATCAACAAAATTTCCACTGAATTCATACTACATACATACATAATTGGCCATTACAACCCTTCAGCCAGGATTAGATTAGTATTTTTCTGCAGAGGGCTAAATAAACGATCATACAGAAAACTTTCCTCCTTTGAAAAGGAAGAGTGGATGAAGAATGTAGAAAAGTCTGGCTCAATCTGGAGATATACAGAACGAAATCTGATCACAGTCCATTGCGTGAACCTCACCAACTATACGGAAAGTTTGGTGATCTTGTCTGGGTCTAGGATTGCCTTACAACGTGTTCTCCAGATACTGTAATGACAAGGAAAAAGAAAAGATCGTAAACTATTTTCAATTAGATATCACAGATGAAGAAATCTTGAGCATCCAGACTTTATTGACAGGCGAAGGGATTAAAATAGTATCACCACAATGCCATCGGCATGGCTGAGTAGTGCCATGCAGGAGCTATAGTTGTACCGGGTGAAATTGCTACGCGCTAACCTAACCTAACCTAAACACCTCGGATACCTCACTATATACTGGAATTTAGGTGGTCTTGCACGGAGAATACCTCACAACGTATTCTGCAGAAACTATAATGATGAGGTAGAACAAAAGACTACAAAATACCTTCACTTAGGTACACGAGGCAAAGAACACAGAATTTATTGACAGTCGAAGTGTCAGTCGAAGGTGATTCTAATGAAATCACCACAATGTTAGGTGTTAGGTATCGGCATAGCTGAGTAGTGCCCTGCAGGAGCTATAGTTGTTTAACAGAATAGATACTTTCAGTATAACAACGGGTCCTTATAAGGCCTTAATGAACTATTCTTCAAACAACCAAGCGTTTACTTAGTTTCTTTCTTCTTCCAAATTGTTCTGCATAACAATTACATACTGTTAGCGTCTCCAGAAGTTGCCAGGATCCATGATTTGTCCTTTAGTTTAACTTTTCAGTGTTAAATATATGCAATGAAGTATTTCCATTGGAACGACAGCCATACAGAGGCTATATCACAACTTATTCCCACTTGAATTGAATATGATCTCTAAATAGCTTCCTTGTTAATTATAAAAATCCCTAAAACTATTAGAAAAAGTACCCAACTGCTGTCATCTCCTTAATAAACACAACTCTTCTGTTAAGACTTTGTATATGAAGTGTTGCTGTTACTTTAAAAAGTTTTTGATACCAAACATAGTCTTTTATTTGGCGATACACAACAGCATACATACAGTACTTTAGCATTCAACAGATTTCTAGTTCATCTTCATCTTCTACAAAAAACATTCATTTTTTCTTTCATGTGCTCAACATTCAGTCGCTCAACTGCCATATGTGCTGCTGCTGTGGTTGTCTGCATTTGAAAAGTTTTGCAACAAAGCAATACACAATTTAAGCTTCTTAAAGTGTATGTTAGTGAATGTGTATGTATATGAGTACGTGTATATTAGTGTATGTGTGTGTGAAAGGACAATATATTTATAGTTTTGAAAACAATCCTTCATAAAGCAGACATGAACTGTCAGGCTACTGAATCATCATCACATTTGCTTTATTTTTTATATCGTATCGTATCGTATGGGAAAGAATCTAATTTTTGGTAAATTTCTTATGGGTGTGTGTGTATGTGTGCGTATGTTTTAATAATGCAGTGATTATTTTGAAAATAAAAGCTTTTTTTAACAGGAAATTGGAATTGAAGATTAAAAAAAAAATAAAAAAAAATTCTGGCTGACTGAGGACCGTAGGAATAGCAATCTACTGGAGAACTTCCTTCCTTCCTTAGACATTAAAGATTTGTGCTCAGCATATAAATTAAAAATTAAATCGCAATCACTGTTTGAAATACTTTTAAAAACTTTGATTTGAGAACAGCTTTGGCCCCAAAGAAGTCTAGTTTGGACTTTCAAAAATGAAAGTCTCTAGGTTGGTATGCTTATATAGATTTCCAAAGAACTGTGTATGGCTCTCATTCCAATGGAAGTGTTTCTTTGCAAATATTTAACGCTTGAAAGCGTTAAGCCGCAAATCGTGAGACAGTGGAACCTGCATGGAGACGCCAATAGCAAGAAATTGTTAAGCAAAATCCCTTGGAAAAAACAAAATAAAGTAAGCAATCGCTAAAGTTATTAGAAGAATAGCTTACTGGAGACAATAAATCCTCAAGAGTTCTTATCCTCAGTTACTTAAATGAAGATATTTTGTGGTCTCCCCTTCTACCTCGTCATTACAATTTCTGCAGAAAGCGTTGTGAGGTATCCTTAGGCTCGGATAAGACCACCTAAATTTCAATATATAGTGAGGTGGTTTGGTTAGGTTAAGTTAGGTTAGGTTAGTGGGTAGTTTTACGTCCGATGGCCCATATGGCCCATTTTGTTATCCAGTGTAGGGTAAGCCCCTTTGTCATGATCCATTAGAGCCCAATGAGACGATCAGTTCCTTTAGTGGCACGTTCGTTACCATGCCAGATCTTCAAATGTGACGTCACTATGATGTCTGCTCCAAAGTGCAGGGTATTCGCATAATATAGCCAAAAGCGCAGTACGAACCGGTTTCTTGTCGAACTCAAGTAATTCCCTGTTTCTCCCTCTGTCCACTGTTGGACATAGCAGTTTTGAAATTCGGCTATACAGGTATGTCATGCAACCGTGCGGTTCGTTAAATTCTATGCTGCTCTTCCAAATTGGGTAAAGTACTTTTGTAGAGACGCATATATCCCCTCTATAGTTTCCTCCCTAGACATCTCCGATACTTTCAGTGCCAGTTCGTCCGCCTGTTCATTTCCTTTTATGCCACACTAGCCCGAAACCCAGTAGAGGAGTAGAGAGTACATGCAACTGCTGACGCCCTTTGAATTGACGAGTTGCAACAATCACAGTGCTGGGACAGCCAGTCCACACATATGATAGAGTTCGAAGAAGATAGATCCTCGGTTTCAATCATGCTTACAGCTTGTTCAGTAGCAAAAATATCCGCCTGAAATACGCTGGCCTGGTTAAGTAGTTTGTATAACCCATTCAGTGCCAATTTAGTTCCGTATTTCATTTCTGAGTCTTCGGTGAATATCGTTATATCACTGTCACCGATGACAGCTTCAGCAACCGCTTCTTTCCGTGTGGCATGGTGTGTCTTGTATGTTCGTCCTTTAACAGTTGCTGGTACGACGGATGTGAAATTGAATTAGATTGTGTTCTCACACCACTTTTGTTGTTATACATGAGTGGCGGGACCTACATGGGTGGCGGGACCTACATGAGTGGCGGGACCTACATGGGTGGCGGGACCTACATGAGTGGCGGGACCTACAGTTTAAAGTCGACTCCGAACGACAGATTTTTTGAGAAACTTTTTCTTGGCAATTTTCTTTACAATATGAGTTTTCGCCAGATATCTGCTAAGAGGTAGTCGTCGAAGAAATATTTTTTTTAATATTTTCGTTTTGATAAGCCAAACACACTAACACTGGACCACAACGAATCCAAACACACTGAAGTAAATTAAATGTAGAAAATGTAGAGGAAATCAAAAGTTCGCGATATTATCACGAAACTGACATTGGAATGGATATCATAAGGCTCGCAGGACTGTGGTCTGCCAAAGGGGATCCAAATAATATCCCAGTAGTTACCACAAGGGAAGGCACAAGCAAAATGGAAATGAATGATGGATGGAGATTTTTTTCTTTAAGCTATATGCTTACAGAATGTCATTAACAAGTGGTTTAGACGCATCAGCAACTAAGAGTTTAGGAATTGATCAAGGAGAAACACATACTGTAGTAAATTGAATGTAGAAAGTGAAGAGGAATCACAAGCTCTCTGTATTATCACAAAAGTTACGTTCGATTGGTAATCACATGGCTTGAAGGACTTTGGTCAAACAAAAAACAGCGGAAGACAGATGATATCCCAATAGTTACCAAAGAAGAAGGTACAAGTAAATTGGAGGAGGATAATGGTTGGAGATTTTTTTGCTTAAGCCTTCAAAGAGAATCGATTAACCCGATTTCTTGTAATAGTTTTTGAATAATTCAAAAGCTTTTGTTGCTCTTTACTTATGTTCGAAATTTAAGTCTCCATTTCATTTCTATTATTTCTGTATACAGTGAGCATCAAAAGAAACTATACACTATGGATAAAATTCTAACAATTACCAAAATCAACTATTACCACCTAAGGATAGTGCCTCTAAAAATTTGATAATATTTCGAAATTTTTTGCAATTTTGTTCTTGTTACAATTTTAAAAACTGGCAAAGAAACAATATTAAAATAAAAATAACGGTAATTATTTAATGTATATTTTTCTTATGTATGGTTTCTTTTAACGCTCACTGTATGTTTGTATCTTCCTTTGATTACTTACTACTTATAAGGGAATTATTTTGATTTTTCTTAAATTTTATCTTGTTTACTCATATAATGACATCAGCATATGCTTCTATAAACACTAATACATATGAATTAATACTACTTATACGACAGAAAAGAAATCTTTTTAGCATTATATGTGTTATAGCATGATAGTGTGTTTGGCTGCAGGCAATACATATAAAAGTAAATCCTTTACGAAAATTGCTTTTTCAACTCATACACACTCATACATATCGTTTCATTGATTCATTCATTCGTTTACTGTTAAATTAGTACGAAGAAGCTTTTTGCTAAGATCTACGATAAGTACGTACTTTTGTTTAAATAAATTGCTGATATTCTCTGGCAATATTTTCTACTCGTATTTGTCTTTTTTTTTCTTTTTTTTTTCTATTTTGATGATGATGAAAGAAAACTAAGAAAGGAAATCAATAGGAATATTGTGGTAGAATATCTTTCTCTCTCTGAATTTACTTGCATTTATTTGGAAACTTTAAGATTAGAAATGCTTTTCAGTATGTACGTATGTTTGTTTGCCGTTCTTGGATTATTTGTCGATTTTTATTATAATTCCCATACATACGTACGAAAATTGAACGAAAATTGAACGAAAATTGAACGAAAATTGAACGAAAAATTTTCTTCTGATAGTTTTTCTTAACAATTGTGGTACGAAAAAAAAAAAAAAAAAAATCTCAAGTAGAGAAAATAGAAAATAAAAAAAAAGAAAACAAACCTCAATAACACTTAAGATTTTTTTTTCTAATATTCTTTGTATTTTTTTCGATTTCTTTTATTTTCAATTGGAAAAATATTTTTTTTTTGTTTGCTTTTAAGAAAGACAACCAAAATTCTTACAAATCTTATGAAAAATAAAAATCATTCGATTTCTTACCTTACCTTACCGTTGTTTGGCATTGTGCATAGCCCCATGATTTTTATGGGCGAAGTCAATGTTCGAATTAGTGGAAAATATAAAAAGAAAATCAAAATAAAAATAGAAATAAAGAACTCGTAAGCAAAAATATCTATCCTTAGAAAATCAAAGAAACGAAAACTTTATCGTTCTTTTAATCCCCGAGTAAACCAAGGACAAGGAAATTATGTTAAAAGAATTAAATCGCAAAGCTTACTCGTACATATATTAAGGCAATCAAGTGAAAAAATAAAATTAAGAAAGTTGAACAAGACAATCTCTAATATTAAGAATAGAAAATTTATGATCTCCCTTAGCAAAAACCTATGTAATAAATACACTGGGTTCAAAGCCTAAAAGTCCTGTGTAAACATACAAACAGCCTCCGCATTATAGTAGAGCAATTAGTTAAACCAAGTTGTCGCCGTAGTCTAGTAGCTATCGTGTTGGCTCATTAGGGGTGTGGCCAGGGCCTCGTGGCCTCGTGTATAAAATTAACAAACACCACATAAGTGATCTTAGAAGCTAGATTGTAATCAGTTAAGTGATGTCATAGTAGTCCA
>QOCX01001657.1:0-18066 GCA_005959815.1 Sarcophaga bullata | reverse complement strand
TGAGTTCCAAAAAAGCCCAATGCATCAAGAAAAAGGCAGCGCTTGGATATTTGGATAGTGGTGTCATCATTTCATATTCCTATATGGCAAGCACAAACTTCTTATTGCCTGAATTGGATGATATGGCCACTAAAAACATGTAGTTTTGAGCAGAATGGCGCTAAGTGCCATTTACTTGATGCCACATAGGAGATTCTACACGTGCAATTTGAGGGCATGGTAATCTCACGTGTAGGTGTTACGAACTGACCAACAATATCATGATATTTGTTCTCATTAGACTTTATTGTGGAGTTTTCTTAAGTCACAGATGTAAGCGAATAACCTTCAAAATTTTGTGGTCTTCAGATCCAACATAAACCAAGGTATTGGTCAAAATCTGTCCGATTTATAAGTCAGAATCATGGAAAAGTGGACATTTTGAATGCGCTTCTTCCAGTGAAGCCATGATAAACCTTTGAACGACTTTATTTGCCACATATAATGACTCCAATAGGCGATTCAAATTAATAAAGAGTGTCGTTAATACCTCATACACTTACCTTCTTACTTAATTGGCCATTACAACCATTAAGACAGGATTACAACCTAACTTCTCACATCACACATGTTGTGTGTGTTAATTTTTTCCATGAGGTACTGGACCTAGAGTTTAAAGTCGATTATGAATGGCAGATTTCTGAGAAACTCTTCATGGCAATTTCTATTACACTCAGGATTTTTGTCAAAAGACTGTCTGAGTTTGGTTTTGAACCATGGTCTTACGTCTCATAAGCCAAACAATACTTACTAGACTACGTAGCTTGCTAAACACGCATTCAAAATGTATTTAAGGAATCGAAAGCTTATTCTTAAAATCGAAAAATATCGATAAAACAATCCAATTCCTTTAACATTTCTACTTTAAAATTAAAACTTAGAGAAAAAGAGTCTTTCCTACCCTAACGAACTTAAATTGTAGAGTAACGAATAAGAAATTGTTTCTACGAGACTGTCACATGCAAAAAAAAAGGAAGAAAATGAAAGAAAAGAAAAGAAAAGAAAAAAAATCGAATTTGCAGTCGTAACAATAAGCGAAAATTGTCGCAACAAATGTTGTAAAATTCAAAATCGATTCTCAAATGATGGCGTAAATGTTGCAAAATGTTGTTATTGTTTGACGTTGTCGATGACGGCAGCGATTTGCGACAAAAACAAAGATTTCTTTTCAACTGTCTTCTGTCTTTAAAGTTTTTTTTCTTTCTTCTTTTGCTTGTCACACTCTCTAAATGTTTTTTGCATGCATTCGTGTAAGAATTGTGGTTGCTTGAGGGGAAAAGGATGAGAAATCTTGAATATGTAGTTACGACAATTGTTTGAATTCAATGTGTCTTGCTTGTTTTAGGATTGTGCTACATTTGTAGGGGCTTATGGGTTTGCTGTATGGTATGAGATCCATAGGAACTTAAGGATTAGTATGATGGATTATCCATCAAGAATGATCTGGGCTGTAAGTTTATTGTAGCAAGAGCAAGAGCTATGCAAATAGAAAACTAGGCGTAGTGTGCTGGTGGTGCAGATGAAACGACCTGTGGCATCGGCTGTCAAGAATGTCCAGATGACTTAGTCTTGATGTCCAACGAAATTTTGTGCAGACTCTCTTCGATATCATTTAAAGAGGTCTTTAGATTGTAAACCATTCGTGCTTATTTCAATAGAAACTTTCAAAATAAATCCTTTGCAGCACCTAAAATTGTCGCTCTCAATCAACCAGAACCAGCTCCGTTCAGTGGTATTTGTTGTATACGAAATTGTTCGTTCATTTGTTCGTTGTTAAATTGCTAACGTTGTTTTTACGTGACAAACATTTCGTATGCAATACATGTCGCCTATTTCTCTTTCCTCCTTCTTTACTTACTTCTTCTCTGTAACTATGATTTTATCTTGCACGCCAACATTACCAATACCTAATACCATTTACACGAACAAAACCTTGGTAAATGTTTTTAAAGGATGTTGGTTTTGCCTTGTTGTTGTTTTCTTTCTCTCTCTCTCTCTCTCTCTATTTTTGCTGAAATTGTTATGGGCTGTGTTTCTTTTGAATTTTCCTTTTCCATTCTCTGTAGATTGTCTTGTTTTTTTCTTTGCTTTGCGATAAGATTGTTGTTCTAATTAATGTTTAAAGCCTAGTCAGATTATCACTTTGTGGTTGTCCAAATATTTGCTTAGCATATTAATTATGCATTTGCGGCCACTCTCTTTTTTTTTCTGTACTTTTCTTTTTGGAATTGAAAATGGAGAAAGAGAAATTAACTTGAAGTTGAAATTGAGGCATTGTCGATTGTTAATTATTTGATTGAACATGAACATCTTAAAAGTGGTTTTGGGGCAAATAATGACCATGTTAAATGAGAACTAAACGACTACTAATTCGTGTTTGGTTAAGATAAATTGTTTCACTTCCGTTATTGTAATTCTATGGAAGTTTCTTAAGAATTTCCGCAATTTCCGTTTTTCTGATGACTATTTTTCAAACAAAATTGTAAAATTTGTGTAGATTTAATAAGTTTTCTTTCGTTTTAGGAGCCTTTAACTCCATTTATTAGATTTACTAACAAATCAAATACAAAACACAATAAATAGACGGCTTTAGCACAACAATAAGTGGTAACCCTACCATTGCTAGAACTCGCTATAATTGAGTCTAGACCAGCTAGTCGCCTTGTGTAGCTTATTGGCTTATTAGACGTGGTTCAACCTCTAGCTCAGACATGAAAAAATATTTCTTTGGCCGATTTCCTTTTAGCAGCTTTATGGCAAAACTCTGTGAGTAAAATAAAATTGCCATGAAAAGTTTCCCACAAATCTGTCGTTCGGAATTGTAGATTCCGCCACTCATGTGTAAAATTAACACCCACAACATGAGTGATGTGAAAGGCTAGGTTGTAAACCTGACTAAAGGGTTGTAATAACCAATTTACGAAAGCTGTAGTTAACCTAAACCTGTTTTATCTGAAAAGAAATTGAAACCGAGATATTAGAATCTAATATGTGAAGAGAGAGAAAATGGTTTGTCTTACGTCAGATGAAATAGACAGTCGCCTTAAGCACACCACCTAAAATTGGTTTTGAGAACACGAACTTGAGTTTTTGATTCCAGAATGAAATAGTTCATGCCCATAGGCAAACTTGCGGATATCTTCCAAGTAAAAGTCTATGAAATCAATTCAACTTGGATAGAAGATAAAAAAGACGGGACATGGAAACACTGTCTGATAGTCATGTCGCCATTCGAGCACTCTCTCTTTTACTAGGTTATATTGAAGATAGCACGGCATTGTCCAAAGGAATCTGAATCAGCTTGTGGGAATACTCGACAAAGAGCTTTTGAGTAAGAAAGCTTTCACATCGTTGATGGATCCATCCATAAAGAGAAGGCAAATATTTTGAAAGTTGTTTTCAACGAAAGGCTGCCCAAATGGTCTTGAGGCAATTAAAACTTTTGCTAGGAAATTACATTGAGAACAGATCTGAGTAATGCAACAGCCTACGCAAGAATAATCTGATATTGATAACCGGTGTTTTGACAGGGCACTGTAGGTTTAGAGCACATTTAGTCAGAATGGGGGTTGTTTCGAGCTCAAAATACAAATTCTTTGAGGATAATAATGAATTATCAAAACATAATCTTGGATTCTGAGGACCATTAATATCAAGTATAAGCATTAGGGTGCTTATCAGCTACTAGGTAAGGAATTGTAATTTTTCACGTCGACCAGCATTTTGAAGTTTGTGAGGCTAATAAGTTTGGAGGAGACATTATAGTGTTTTTTTTTAAAGTTAGGGAGAGTACAATAGATTGTTTGGCAGCAGTACTACTAATAATAAGCATAACACACTTGGATCCTATTAGAAACCCCATAGTCATTTCGGTATCTCCAAAAGTCGTATCTTGATGAGAAAAGTTCTGTGGTATGCTTCTGTTGATTATTACTACAGTGTTTCAAGAACTCAAACAACCATTCTGAACATTTAGAGTTACGAACGAAGCGAAATAATATTTCTCCGGCGATTTCATCTCAGCAGATTTCTGGCAAAAAGTCTGACATCAAATAATATTGCCATGAAAAGTTTGTCAAAAGTCTGTCGTTGGGTCGACTTTAAACTGTAGGTCTCACCATTCATGTATAAAATTCACACACAGCATAAGTGGTGTGAGAAACTAGGTTGTAATCCTGACTGAAGGGTTGAAATGAATGGGTTGTAAAGGGTTATTCTGGCCAAGTAAGTAATCTGGACTATTGTGTCTCGAAGACTCTAGCTAGTATTAGCAGTTGATCCTATACAGAAATATCTGGCGATAAAAGGGAAGTCAAATTGTTTATTGTCAACTTTTAGACAATGACAAAAGTTCCAATTTGTCTCTGTTGGGAATCGAATTTACGCCTTTGATACTTGAAGTTTAGCACACTATCAACTGGATCATAGGGACACCAAATGCTTAAGTTATAATAATACAAGTGGTTTTGTGTATGTACCATTTGGCATCTGTAGGTCAAGATAAGTGTAACCACTCTGGTGTAAACCTAATAAGTCATTCTTGGTCGGAAGACGAATTCTTTTCCAAACACTTTATTGCAAGTATGCAGAACAATGGAGATCTTTTGCATTCTGTTGAGAATATTTTGGTTTCCAAAACAGTTTTAAATGTAAAACAAGCTTTTGGAAGTTCGTATTATGACAGAGAAAAGGTAGAGGCACTAACAACATATTGTGGAGTTTAAGCCCAAGTTCGGAATAGTAGTCCACTAGTATCACCAAATGTTGCCTGGAAGTTGTAGGGTAATTAAAAGTTTTTGGTCAATACTTTCAAGTCTATGGCTGTAATCTAGTAGTTGTTTGGCTTATTAGACATACGCACATTCGTTTGCGGTCGTGGGTGGGGGCCAATGAAACTCACACTGCATTACAGACAAGATTCCAGCAGAGGTCTTAACTGTCGCTTATGATATAAGCAGATTCATATCCTATGATAACCCATAACCCATAATCCTTAACCCCATAATCCCACAACCTAGTTTTTAATTTTACAACACAATTTTTAGGGGCCATCCGCTGAGTATTGGTCGCCAAAAAAAAAATTAATTTAGCAAATCTTAAAGATTGTCAAAGATATTCCAAGTGGAAATAGCAGACATACGATACATAATTGGCCATTACAACCCTTCAGTCAGGATTACGTCCTAGTTTCTCACACCACTTATGTTGTGTGTGCTGTATTTTATACATGAGTGGCGAGACCTACAGTTTAAAGTCGACTCCGAACGACAGATTTTTGTGAGAAACTTTTCATGGCATATTTATTTACTCTCAGAGTTTTGCCAGAAATCTGCTGAGAGGAAGTCGCCGAAGAAATATTTTTTTCATATTTCGTTTTTGATGTCTGACCGGGGTTCGAACCCGGCCTTTCGTCTAATAAGCCAACACCACTACCTACTAGACTACGGCGACTACGGAAATAGTCAGAAGCTGAATAAAATATAAGAAAAAGCCTCAGTTCTATAGGCCCATATTTTTCTTGTTATTACGGGAAAGTGTCCCTAGCGCACATACATATACTAATGTATATTGTTTCGCCCCTATTCCAAGTGGAAATAGTCACGACACTACGATACATAAGTTGGCCATTACAACCCTTCAGTCAGGATTACGTCCTAGTTTCTCACACCACTTATGTTGTGTGTGTGTAATTTTATACATGAGTGGCGAGACCTACAGTTTAAAGTCGACTCCGAACGACAGATTTTTGTGAGAAACTTTTCATGGCATATTTATTTATCTCAGAGTTTTTGCCAGAAATCTGCTGAGAGGAAGTCGCCGAAGAAATATTTTTTTCATATTTCGTTTTTGATGTCTGACCGGGGTTCGAACCCTGCCTTTCGTCTAATAAGCCAACACACTACCTACTAGACTACGGCGACTACGGAAATAGTCAGAAGCTGAATAAAATATAAGAAAAAGCCTCAGTTCTATAGGCCCATATTTTTCTTGTTATTACGGGAAAGTGTCCCTAGCGCACATACATATACTAATGTATATTGTTTGCCTGTGCAATAAACTAAAAAATATTGAAACTGCTTGGCAAACGAGGCCATGAAGGTAATTAAACACCAAATACTGCGCTTCGACCCCTGGTTCAGTTATTTCGACAAAACGAAATATAAAAAGCGATTTCTTCTGGCTAAAACTTACAGGATAAAATAAAATTGTTATAAAAAGTTTCTCAAATCTATCGTTCGCAGTTGGCATTAAACAGTATGTCTTGTCACACATGGGTAAAATTAATACTTGCAACCAAAATAGTGTGGAAAGCTAGCTTTAATCCAACGACCAATTAAGTAGATAGGAAACTAAATTATAAATCCTATATGTCACCACAATTGAATTTAGTTGAAGAAATAAAATTTTTTCCAGCCACTATATTTTCAATATTTTCCTTTTCCAATCATTAGTTACTTCGGCCGGATAATTAAATTCACGATTAAATATTGAAATTTATTGGAAATCCATAATAATTTTCAATAAAGAATAATAAATTATTTATAATTGTAAATATGTTTTTATTATTTCTATTCTATGGATTTTAATGTTTGTTTAAAAAAAAAGTATTAAAATTTATCACTAATGATGACAAATGTTTGTTTATCTGTGGCATAAATATGAGAAAAATTATGAGAAAAAAAAAAGAAAACAATTTGTGATAAAAATTTTCTCATTTTTTTTTGTATTAAAATTAAAAATATCTGCTGAATTTATAATACAATAAAAACATATTTTTTTCTTTCTTATTACACTCAACACTACATGATGCATGAGTTATGTTTTTTTTTTGCCCCCCCCCTCTCTATCCCATTCTTTCTCTTCTCTTTGGTTTACAAAGTATGAAATGAAATATTATTCAAGCTACATGACGTATGAGTAATATTTATTACTTTTTAACTATAACGGCCACTACCACTATACTACTACTACTACTACTACTTTTCTGCTTATATTTTTTCGATTTCATAATAATAATATAATTATTATTGTTGTTGTTATTGTTGGTGTTTTTGTTTTCCATTTCAACATAAATCCTGTATATCATCAATTTTAATTATTTTAAATTTTTAATAATAAAAACTCGGGGTTTTTTAACAGAGAATTCTTTGCTGGAAAGTGAAAAATAATGAAAATAAATATTTTTTTATTTATTAATATGTATGTATGTATGTATGTATGTATGTATGTGTAACAATACAGTTAAAAATTTTATTTTATCTAATATGTTTTATTACAACAACATCCATCATTTTGTTGGATGGATATGAAATATATTTTTGCGATTTTAACATGACAACTTTAAACCCAGTGAACATTTTTGTTATCGTACAGAAATTCCAAAAAAAATAAAAAAAATGCAATGATATTGATTATATTCAACTGAATAATAAGGAAAGATTTCTTCTTTTGTTCGTAATAGACTTTAAACTGTAGGTCTAAGTAAGTGATGCGAAAACTGGGTAGTAAGATGTGAGAAATTGGGTATTAATCCTGACTGAAGGGTTGTAATTTCTGTATGATAACATTTCTTAAATCCGATGTTCCCTTATAAGTAGAAGAAAAACTGTTCTAATGGCTAGTATATCATGGGGAATCCAACTCTAAGGTATCATAAACAATGGCAACATAATTCAACCGCAACATATTGATGTTACTAGAGATTAAGGAATTTGCCATAGTCTAGTAGGTAGTGTAGAACGAGAGTGTTTGGTTCATGTCCTAGCTAAGTATACTAAGTATACAAAGAAAAACGATAATTAAAAAAAAATATATATTTTTTGTCATCTTCCTTTCAGTAGTTTTCTGGCAAAAACTGTGAAGGTAACTAAAATTTAAAATTTTAATTTAAAAGTGTCTTCGTAGTCTAGTAGGTATTGTGTTGCCTTGTTAGACGTGAGGCCTCAGTTCAAGTCCCAGACCAGGAATCTTCAACTACAAAAAAATATAAAAAAATATTCGGCGACATCCTCTCAGCAGATTTCGGACAAAAATAAAGAAAATTGCCATGAAAAGTTTCTTAAAAATCTGTCGTTCTCAATCGATTTTAAACTGTAGGTTCCGCTACTCATGTATAAAATTAGCACAGGCACAGACATAAGTCGCGTGAGAATCTAGGTCTTAATCCTGACCGAAGGGGTGTAGTAACCAATTATGTACGTAAAGAGTGGAGACTTCGCCCTACGCTGGCAGGTAGTGTATTAACTTATTAAACAATAGCCAGTGGTTGAAGTCTGAGCTAAAGTATTTCAAACAGAACGAAATATGAAAACATAATTCTTTACGTCTTCCTCTTAGAATTTTTCTCAGAGTAAATAGCAGATTGCCATGA
Organism: Sarcophaga bullata; assembly: GCA_005959815.1. Taxonomy (NCBI): domain Eukaryota; kingdom Metazoa; phylum Arthropoda; class Insecta; order Diptera; family Sarcophagidae; genus Sarcophaga; species Sarcophaga bullata. Next base: position 9,656 of record QOCX01001657.1, on the reverse strand, counting down.
AAAGTTTTCCAAATCTGTCGTTCAAAGTCAACTTTAAAATGTAAGTCGCGCCGTTCTTGCACGAAACTTACACATGCACCATATAGGTGTTGTGAAAATCTAGGTTGTAATCCTCACTAAAGGCAGGGAGTTATGGGAATAACTAAGCCTGAGGATTGCCAGCGTGATGTTCGCTGGATCCGGCACATTTTTCAAGTGTCAAAAACAGCATTACAGTGCCTAGCTTTCTTAATGCGGTGCAAGAAATACTTCACTTCAACTGATCTTCTTACTATTTACATCACTTATGTCTGATTTAGAATGGAATACAACTCTGAAGTATGGGCCAGAGCCTCAAGGTATATCTTGAGGCTTCTCTACCTAGTATAGGAGAGGGGGAAAGTTTTCATTACTACTGATTAATTGAAGCATCATCGCAATGTGGCTTGTGTTTTACTGTTGTAACGCTATTACAATGGATTTTGTTCGTGGGAAATAAGGGGACTTGTTTCCGAGAATCATGCATTCCTACGTAACACTCGTATTTCTTGCCGGGCACATCCATTTATGGTCGATTGGTCATTTGATCGCATACTGCATTACAGACAAGATTTGTTCTTAAGCCGGTCTATTCGTATGTGAAATTCCCTTTCTGCAGAGGTCATTCCTATCAGTTATGATGTCAGGAGATTCAAATCTAATATCCACAGACTCAAATCACAGTACCTCCTTCCCATAACATATTTTCCTCGTACCAACACAATGTACTACATGAGTAGGGGCCATTCTCTGAGAGTTAGTCGTACAAAAAAAAAAAATTCGAAATGCTACTGATTGTTAGGGAGACAATATACTTAATGATCAGTAGAACATGTCAGCAACTGGGTAAAATATGGGGAAAATCGCAGTCTTATAGGTCCATCTTTTTCCTGCATATTTTGGGTAAGGTTCACTAGAGCACAATATATATGTATGCTGTTCGTACTGTGTAATACACTTGGAAATATGGAAACTGTTTGTAAACGAGTCCATGAAGGCGATTAAACACTGGGAGTGTAATAGGATAGAAGTTCTTTTCATAAGCTTGAATCAGAGAAGGAAATGAGCTGAAGATTCAAACTTGTAGGCGTGATAAGCACATCAGGGTTCATTGAATATCCCTGTATTAAAATAAGAGTTTGTGGTAGTGTTGTTAGACATTTTACAACTCAGTTTTGACTATTTTCTGCAGTCCTCTGTCTACACCTCTGAAGATAACCTAACTTCCATCCGAAGACTTCTCAACATGGGTGATGTGAGAAGCTAGATTATAGTCCTGACTAAAGGACATTAGATAAGTTAGGTTTTTAATTTTAAATTCACATACATACATAATTGACCATTACAATCCTTCAGTCAGGATTACGGTCTAGCTTCTCGCACCACTTATGTTGTGTGTGTTAATTTTATACTAAGTCGACTACGAACGACAGATTTTTGAGAAACTTTTCATGGCAATTTTATTTACTCTCAGAGTTTTTGCCAGAAATCTGCTGAGAGGAAGCCGCCGAAGAAATATTTTTTTCATATTTCGTTTTTGATGTCTGACCGGGGATTCGAACCCTGGTCTTTTGTCTAATAAGCCAACACACTACCTACTACCTACTACGGCGGCTTCCACACTAAATTCACATTACCATTATAAATACCCTTTATGGGTTAGGGATTCCCAGCTATGTGTTGTGTTTTTCTATATTGAAACTATTATCTCTTCCCCTCTGATTCACTGGGTTAATTTCACTCACATTCCATTCATTTATTGTGTAATAAAAAAAACGAAGAAATTTTTTTTAATTTGCATTTTCGCTTGTACTGCGCTGTGTTGCAAGTCTTTTTCATGTGAACTATTTTTAGTTTGTTACTCTGGACGTATAGCAGCGGTTATTATTAATAATTTTTTTCACAGTCATTTCAGTCAGTTAAGCCATAATTGATGGATGACTTTTTCATTCTCTCTGCATGAAATGAAATGAAAAAAAATAACGTTTTTTACACTATTAAAGGTAGTTTTCTTTAAAACTTTATAAGCTAACACACGTAATTGTCTTTTTGGGTTAAAAAATTAGGTTTTCTTGTATTTTTTTTAATTTAAAAAAAATCGGCTATGAATTGTAATGTATTTCATGCAAGCGTTCTGATTGATTGAAATTAATGAAGTATAATGGGGCAGGGTTTAGGCTACAGACGATGGAGGTAAAATTCCTTGGCAACTATTTTTGAAAACATGTTTGATGGTATTGTTGCGACATAATTTTCTGGTTCCACAATTGTTGCATATTTATATGGGGTTTTTTTGGCAAGCTTTCAAACTAATCTTTCTTTCAATGCATATTTCATTTCAACAGTCTCTAAGAAATTATAGCTTTCTATCGGACTTTCGACCGTTGATACTGAGCATGTTGTTGAATCTGACCTTCTTACTTAATTGATCATTACAACTCTTTTAGCACGGATTACAATATAGCTGCTCACCACTGCCATTTGTCCAAAATTAATCTCTATTGCCGATATCCCTGGCTTATAGAGCTTGTTCAGGGATGTTAAAAAGTGAGAGATCGAGTAACTCCGTTTTTCGATAACATGAGAGACTGCGACATGAGATGAAAGGTCGTCACTCGCAACTCCTGACAGTAGCCCCTGAGAATAACTAGTGTGCGATGGAACGCAAAGCAATTTCTCTTCATATTCATATGCTTCCAGTAAAGTATGTATCCTCTTGCTGCCAACGATATTGAACCTACTTGTAAAACGAGTGGATAAAGTCAAATCAAACTAAGGCAATCGGAACACCTATGTTCTGTAACTTGCTGAAGTTTGCGAGCTTCATAGCGAATGCAATTTTGAACGTTAGCCCTATCTATAACTACCAGGTCTACCCCTCAGAGTTTTTCGTGAGAATACTGCTGTAAAGGAAATAGCCCGAAGAAATATTTTTCATCGCGTCGTTTTGTTCGACATGTCTGAGTCGAGGTTTGAACACAGCCTCGCTCTAATAAGCCAAAGTAATGTTTACTAGATATCGGCAACCTTCTTGTTGACTTATTCTTCTGTCAAATTACTTCTCATTTATTTCCGTCGCTGACTAAAGATTATTTTTTTAACAAAAAATGGGTTTTCGGCCAGTTCACACAAAAGTCAATTGAACTAGTAACTGAAAATGAAATACACGTGACAACGCCGTGTTGGTCAATGAATGGCCCTTGAACATTTGAAAATTCGAGCTAATTTCTCATGGAAAATCATCTTCACAAACAAGGCCCATTCAAATAAAACTTTCACCTCTGAAGAAGTAACTGTTTTGGTGTGAATTTGGACTGGCAGAGTATTCGATCCAAATTGGCCTTTGAGATAAGACATTCATACAGGCCATTACTTGTCCAACTGAAGCACTAAGCTTACCTGAGTTTCTTATTTTCGACTGAATTAGATGATTTCAGCAGTGTCAAAGCTACAGCCACAACTGTAATTCTACAAAGATCTTCATCGGTCCGAAAACCATTATCCAATGTCAGCCGAAAGTTAACTGCTACCTTATGTTCAGCTGAAGTGAACTGGCTACGTAGACTGTATGAATTGATTCGTTAAACTTTTTCTTGTGGGGTTTTCTTAAGCGGCAGATGTATGCGAATAAGGCAGAAACCATTGCGGTCCCCAAAGCTAACATAATCACAATCAACTTGATTTATTGGGGTAAAATTATTGAAAATTGAACACTTTGATGCTATTCATCCAAGGAGCAGTGGCACCGGAAGGAATGTGCAATATTGCTAGACTTTGCTGGACATACTGGAAGGGATACTTCTGTGCGTTGAACGCTAATTGGCCATCTATCGGCATAATATCGATTATTTAGCGGCCACTATCCTTTGGTAGGCATGCCGAAAAGAATCGGCATTCTAACACAGGGATGAATTTGAGTAGGGGAGAAGAGGAGGAGGCAGAGAAGCGAGGAGCGAGGCAGGAAGGAGAGAGGAAGGAGGCCAGGAGGAGGAGGAGGAGGAGGAAAGGCGGTGGAGGAGGAGAGGCAGAGAAGGAGGAAAAGGAGGATATATATATATATAGGATGTGATAAGGACATGAAGAGACGGAGAATATAGAACAATATATTGATCATTTCTATACCTAAACGATCCTTGCAAAAGAATCATATATATATATCTGGATAACTCTGAGTTGGTTCTTCTCTAAAGAAATGGTCGAGCACCCGCGTATAAGTAATTGTGGTATTGACAATCAAAAGATATAAAAAATGCTCGCCTAAGTGGGATTACTAACTGCGATGAGGTCCGCCACCTAACCTAACCTCACTTAACGGAAACAAGGCAGAAAATTGCCCTTTAAAGTATCTTATAAAATGGCCCAAATAAATCATTGATCGTGCAATAATAGAAAGAAAAATTCTACTTTTTTATGATTTGTTGTTGTTTGTAGAAGATTTAATAAAACTTTACTACTTCAAATATAATCAGCAACAATTTGCTGCTGTTGTTGTTGCATACTTAAAGAAATCATTTTGAAATCTTTACAAATTCCTTTAATGCGATATACAATTTGGATTTCCTTCGTTTTATATTTTCTTCTTTTACTCATATTTTACAATTACTAATCATTTCCTTTGTGTTTGAGTGGGTATTAGAGTGCGTGTGTGTGTGCAGCGCTAAACGTGCTGGTGTGGCAAATGCAATTTGCTGCAAGTTAACAGGGAACTGACGATAAAAATTGAAAAAGAAAAGAAAACGAATGAGTGGAAAAGGAAAGAAGTTGTAGAGTGTTAATGGCGACTATATGAGGCACTATTACGCGAATATTTAGTGGCGTACGGTGTCTTAGGGTATTAAAAATTGATCAAAATCGACCATGGCACGATATGTGATGCAGCTATACGAGAGAGTGACTAACTGCGTAAAATTGTGACGTTCCCAAAACTCAAATTTACTTCTTTTAGAATCTAACATCTTTACTCATTTAGTCAGGTTTACAACCAAGCTCCACACACCACCCATGCTACGCATGTGGGGTTTATACCACGGGCTCTCATCTAAACGCTCACTCTCCTACTAGAATTCGGCGACTTCAAATCTCACATTCAAAAATGAACATTTTGTGTGGCTTGCAATATTGTTGTGTTGGAACTTCATACCATTCAGTTCATAATCTTCAATTGCTAATCAAACAAAGTGGGCTATCATATCCACTTTTATCATACGATCATTGTTTACAGCACAATGACGGTAAAGCTTTTTTCTTTTCAAAAAAATTTGTCTCAATGACCAAGTCCAGTCAGTAACCATCTACGTTTTACAAATGTACTGACTTCTCTAAGCCCTATGTCACCAATGTTGCTTGTTAAAGCACTGATTTGTGTATACATTACTTTATACACGGGAGTCGACCATTTCCTAGAAGAAAAACCAACCTGAATGCCAGAATAAAGACTGCTTAATGCAGAATCTTATATTTAGAAAGCCTTGATCAAAGGTGTCTGATACTCCGTCCTCTTATTCCAGATTGACACATCCAGTGAAAGGCTATCAGCTCCTCCTCCTCTCCACCTCCTTCTCCTCCTCCTCCTCCTCCTCCTCCTCCTCCTCCTCCTCCTTCTCCTCTTCTCCTCCTAAACTCAAATCATTAGTTAGAATGCCAGATTCTTTCGGCATGTCTACCAAAAGGATAGGTGGCCCGTAATAAATCGATATTATGCGAATATATGGCCCATACAATTTCAAGCAGAAGTGTCTTTTCTTTTTGTCCATGCGTATCTAGCAGAGTCTAGCAATATTGCACATTCCTTCCGGCTGCCACTGCTCCTTTGGATGAATCAGGCATCAAAGTGTTCCAATTTCAATAATTTTACCCCAATAAATCAAGTTGATTTGATTATGTTAGCTTTGGGGACCGCCAATGGTTTCTGCCTTATTCGCATACATCTGCCGCTTAAGAAAACCCCCACAAGAAAAAGTTTAAACGAATCAATTTCATACAGTCTACGTAGCCAGTTCAACTTCAGCTGAACAATAAGGTAGCTTTGTTGACATGAAGATCTACCTGCAGAATAGGCCATTGTGGCATGAGCGTATCGGCATCAAAGCTGCATAGTGCTGAAATCTTTCCAATTCAGTGGAAAATTCAGTTGGCAGTAATGGGCCTGATCAGTGTCTTTCTCAAAGCAATTTGGACGATACGCTGCCAGTCCAAAATTCACACAAACAGGTTACTTCTTCAGTGTGCAACAGTTTGTATTTTGAATGGGCCTTTGTCGCTGAAGATGATTTTTCCATGGAAAATTAGGCTCAATTTTCAACTGCTTCAGAGCCCATTTCATTCACACACACGCCGTTGTCTAAAGTGTATTCATATTCCAGTTACTAGTTCAATTGAATTTTGTGTGGAGCAGAAAAACCCATTTTGTTACAATAATTTTATAGTCTGCACGTGTTATTGAATGCCAAGATAATTTGGCAAACAGACGGAATAAAATGAGAAGTAATTTGACAGAAGGTAAATTCAACAAGAAGTGTCGATATCCTAGAATACATTACGTTGGCTTATTAGACGAGAGCCTGTGGTCAAACCTCGACTCAGACATGTCGATACAAAACGAGGTATGAAAAATATTTCTTCGGGCTTATTTCCTTAACAGCAGGTCTTCTTCCACAAAAACTCTGAGGGTAAAAATAAAAATCGGATATTTAAATTGTAAGGTCCTGGGTATTATAGATAGGGCTAACGTTCAAATTGCATTCGCTATGAAGCTCGCAAACCTTCAGCAAAGTTACAGAACATAGGTGTTCCCGATTGCTTAGTTTGATTTGACTTTATCCTCCAGCCCCACTCGTTTTACAAGTAGGGTTCAAATATCGTTGCAGCAGAGATACATACTTTACTGGAAGCATATGAATATGAATGAGAAATTGCCTTTGGTTTCCATCGCCACACTAGTTATTCTCGAGGGGCTACTGTCAGGAGTTGCGAGGACGCACTTCTCGTCCATTCCGCAGTCTCTCATGTTATCGAAAAACGGAGTTACTCGATCTCTCACTTTTTAACATCCCTGAACAAGCCTAATAAGCCAGGGATAATCGCAATAGAAGATTAATTTTTGGACCAACATGAGTGGTGTGAGCAGCTATATAGTAATCCGTGATAAAAGGGTTGTAATGATCATTAAGGGTAAGAAGGTCAGATCAACAACATGGTCAGTATCAACGGTCGAAGTCCGATAGAAGCTATAATTTCTTAGAGACTGTTGAAATCAGATATGCAATCGAAAGAAAGATTTAGTTTGAAAGCGAAAAAACCCATAAAATATGCAACCAATTGTGGACCAAAAAATTATGTTGCAACATACCAAATCAACATGTTTTCAAAAATAGTTGCAAAGGAATTTTACTCCATCGGTCTGTAGCCTTAAACCCGCCCCAATTATACTGTCAATTATTTCCAATCAATTCAGAAACACTTGCATTTGAAATATCATACAATTCATAGCCGATTTTTTTTAAATTAAAAAAAAATAACAAGAAACCTAATTTTTTAACCTAAAAAGACATTACGTGTGTTAGCTTATAAAGTTTTAAGACGAATACCTTCATAGTGTAATGAAAACGTATTTTTTTTTCAATTTCATTTCATGCAGAGAGAATGAAAAGTCATCCCATCATTATGGCTTTAACTGAATGAAATGACTGTGAAAAAATATTAATAATAAACGCTGCGTAATAACGTCCAGCAGTAACAAACTAAAAATAGTTCACTGAAAAGACTCGCAACACAAACGCATACAAGCGAAAATGCAAATTAAAAAAAAATTGCTTCGTTTTTTTTTTATTACACAATAAATGAATGAAATGTGAGTGAAATTACCAGTGAATCAGAGCGGAAGAGATAATAGTTTCAAATATAGAAAACACAGAACACTAGTGTGAAATCCTAACCCATAAAGGGTATTTAAATAATGGTAATTGTGAATTTAGTGTGGAAGACCGCAGTGGTGTAGTGTGGTGACTCTATTAAACGAAAGGCAGGGTTCGAATCCCCGGTCAGACATCAAAAACGAAATATGAAAAAAATTCTTCCGGCGACTGCCTCCAACAAATTTCTGGCAAAAACTCTGATATCCTCGCTTTATAACTCAGCCTGAATTTACCCGATGGCCTGTTTGCTTACGCTGAACGCTTATGAGTTTGTAGCTTTTTGGCAATACATGAACTTAAAACCATGCAAAAAAGAAAAAAACGCCACAAGAAAAGGTATATGAGTCAAACATTCTGCCTCCACAATGGGAGATAATCATGTTCTCAGAATCAAATCGTCAAATCTCTTGTACATTCGAATGTATTATGAATCTGTGTGGCGCATAGCGCTATCACTATTGAAACCAGTGACATTCGTTGACGTGCAGATCATAGCATTCTGATCAAATTATCGACTACAGTCGCTTGGTCTGTGTGGACTCGCAGAAAGTTGTTCGCCAATGGACAATAGAGAACCCATGGACAAAGGCCGATCTCACACAACAAAAGGTGTTCTTGCTATGCACTTGGACGATGTGGACCTCATGTTGGTCGGCTATATATGGTTCCGAATTCGTCAAGAATTGGTTCGCGTTCGTAGTATAATACAGAAAATGTGCCACATCATTACATACATACACAATTGTTAGTACAACCCTTGAGTCAGGATTATGACCTTAGCCTTCTGCATACCACTTCTGGTGTGTGCGTTAATTTTATGCATGCGTGGCGGACTACAGTTTTTTTGAGAAACATTTCATAGGCAATTGTTTATCTTTCTCTAATTCTTCCAACAGAACTTCTCATTTTACTTGTAATGTACTCTGTTGCTGCACAGGGTTAATTTGCTTTTGATTTGATTGTATCCACCATTTGAAATTTTTTAGTATTAAACGCTCAAAATCCATCTTTTTCCCCCCCCCCGGTTGGTTTCTGTTCTATATGCCAGCTATTGTTGCAATTTTATTGCAGCTCATATTCCCTTGCTTCTTTATAGTATTACATGATGTTTCTATGTTAGTAAATACAAACTATATTTATATAAACACATACATACATACACACACAGCTTTTTATTTAGTGTATGTAATTGTATTGGTTTTTGTGTAATTTTGTTCTTTCCAAACAGTTGCCTTGCAAATGCCAGCGTAAAAGATTGTAAAAATTCGATTATTTATTACGGAACACACCGAATTACAGGATATTTCCTGGCATTGCAACCAAAAAAGGAAGAGAAAACTTAAATTGTTAGAAATCCAAATTAAATAAAGACTTTCCTACATACACTATCGTTTAATAATCTTTAGGAAATATGAATGGAAATGGAATGGAATTCAAGTTTTTAAAGGAAAGCGTTGAAAAACTTTAAAGATTGTTTGAAGGAAATTTGTGAAAATTTTTTCCAAGTGGAATTGGGTTATTAAATGTAATAGCCAGGATATGTTATCTATTTAAATGCAATTTTTTATATTATGAGGTCTTTTTAAAGCACTTTCTATCTTCAAATTTAAATAAAACAAATTGTGTGTGGGTTATCATCGAAATTCTGTAGCGGTTTAAGAGACCTATTGTTTCTCTAAGTAAACAGCATCCGAAATGTTAATTTTTCCATGACACTGGCTTATA
>QOCX01001656.1:0-20241 GCA_005959815.1 Sarcophaga bullata | reverse complement strand
TATGTGTTGAACTGTACGCATTATATAGGTCACTAGTCATCACAGAGTGATTGGAAATTACGTAATTAATCGTTACAAGCCCTTTGTCCGGATTCCTGCTTAGTTGCTCATAACATTTATGATGTTTGTGTCAATTAAGTAGTACAGCCCTTGCGCTGGCCAACTTCTTCGCCTTTTCTGGCTTTGGTAGAACTTGGTCAGTACAGAGAGTACGTTTACCTGTGGCATCAGAACGGGCCGCTATGCGTTCTCTAGAGAGCTTTTTGATATCAAAAGTTACAACTGCACTCCGTCAATTAAATAGATGATAAGGAGTTCGAAGTTTTTGGAGAAACTTTTTATGGCAATTTCATTTATTCTCAGAGTTTTTGTTAGAAATCTAGTGAGTGGAAGTCACGGCAGAAATTATTTCATACTTCTTTTTTCTTGGAGATATCTGATCTGGACTTTGAATCGTGGCCTCAAGTCTTAATAAGCCCTACATTGGATTGGAAATTAGGAAGAGAATATTCTTGCTAATAACCACGCCAGAGTATTTCCAAGCTTTCATTGCATTGAAATCAAGCTAAGAAAGGGGAACCAATATCTCGTCTAGATTGCCACTATTTTAGGCAGATACTAAACTGAACATAATAAAGAGTCAAAGAAAAAAAGTCTTCATACACCGCCGTATGTAAAGCATTCATTAGGCAGTTACAATTAAAATTGTTGAAGACAGAAACAAATATTAAAATATAACCTAGAAATATTAGAAAATACACAAAAATAATACGAAAACGGCATATGTATACTTTTTTCTGTAACTGTAGTATGTAGAGAGTAGGCCTGCGCTACAATAGGCCTACTTAATGGCCAATAGTGTATGCCAATATCTCATGAAGCTGGTTTTTGATTCCGCGACTCCTACTGTGTGTTAAAAGTATTTCAAAAAAGATTTTTTTTTCTTTTTTGAAGTGCCTTAGGATATATTTGAAGAGTTTTAAATGCTGGTTATGCCACAAGCAAATTAACTGGACAAAGAGAACAGACAAACGGAATATTAAATGTTTTATAATCATAAAAGTTTTGCACAAAATTCTTTGAAATTTCATACTCCAACTCAACACGTACGTAATTGGTCTTTCAAACCTTTAGTCAGGACTACGCCCTAGTTTCTCCACCGCTCATGTTGTAAGCATTAATTTTTATAATGAGTAGCGTTAATCTACAGTTTAAAGTCACACATCCGACGAACAGATTTTTTTAAAAAGACTTTCATGGCAAGATTTCATGGCGACTAACTCAGTCGTTCGGGAGTGGCGGTTCTCCGTATTCATGGATAAATTAATGGACATACAACAAGAGTGATGTGGAGCTAGGTTGTATGGGCAGTTAAGGCTTTAAGGTTTTTGTAGATAATAAATCAAATTTACCTTGAAGCAGCAGAAAAAGAACTCTTCAGTCTGGATTATGACACTAATTTTCTCTAATCAGCTATGTTGTGTTGTGTATTAATTTTTATTACACGAGTGGCGCGGGATGTAGAACAGATCGTCTTAAATCGTCTCTGAGGAAACTTTTGGAGAATTTTACATGTCAATATTTTTATTCACCATTTTTGGCCAAAAGACTGTTGAGAGGAAGTGCTGAGTATATTCTCACATTTTTCATTTGTTGGAGATCTCTAAGATGAGATTTGTAACTCGGCCTTAGTCTAATGATTAACATACTACCCTCTAGACTCATGCAATATCAAGCCAGTCAGGTCACAATCCTACACGTAGCTTTCTACATCTACTACATTATTCTTTAGAAAGGAATGCAGAATCCGATAAATTGGTTTAGATTCGAGATCATAGTGGAATTCGAAGTATGAAGTAGTCAGATTAGCTTTGCAGATATTCATAAGATAACACACTATCTACTAGACTACCGCGAGTTTTAGATGTTATCAGAACTATTCCATTTAAAAACCAACTCTGGTGTAATATCGCATACTATAAGCATAAATGCTAGCGGAAAATTTATAGCAAATTACATGATAGATTTCCAATGATGGGTGGACTTATGAATTAGAACTCACGGTAATATCAACACCTTCTAATTAATATTGTTTCATTTTCTCCTCCTCCTTCTATTTTGATATTCACGTAAAGAAAAAATTCTTTTCAACACACATTTTATAAGCAAATCAAATCAAATGATTTTCAAATTGTAGTGTAAAACATATCTAGTTTTCGATCTTCTTTCTGCCCAAATAGGGCACAACAATAGTTTCCTTGTATAAAATGTCTATAAATCTTAGCAACACTACAAATCAACAAATAATCACTTTAGCATTTCCTCTTTACGTTCTTTGAGACTATTTTGCAATACCTGCCGTGAGTTTTGCCATTGCTGATGACGGCACTAAAGCAACTCCCACCTATTTGCTAGCAAACATACTGACTGTGCTTGCTCTTAGTGAGCATACAATTGATTTATGGATTAACACAAGGCACAATTCATGTAAAATATATTGCATTTAATAAGAGAATCGAACATGCGCAATTGCCCAATGCAATCATGTTGGTTCTGTGCACAGTGCACACTGTGTTGTTGCAAATAGAGACGGACTTTGAGAGGCTGCAGACGGCAACAATGTGGAAATTTATAGAATCGCCATAAATGTTGGAGGCCATAAGACATAAACTTTTCAAATTTGTAAGTGTTTCTTACATAGTAAATCATTATTTATACGATTCTAGCCGAGTGCGGCGCAACGCATATGCAACGTACATGGGCAACGTGTATTCGAATTCATGAAAACATTTGTTTTTGCAACACTGAAAACGCGTTTCTTGCGTTTCATGCGTTTCTTTATAACAGATAGATGGCGCCTTTTGGCCTGTCATTTACAAGAGCAACTGTTTTAACAACAACAATAGCACAAACAAACCACACTACACTACATGTTCATGCATTCGAACATCTGCCTGCTAACAGTTGCAGTTGCAGTTTCGGTTACACCCAACAACATCAGCAATTGCAGCAGCAACAAAACCACTTTGATCAAAGGGTGGAAACATAACGATTCGTTTCAGCATTTAAATAATAATCGATACTAGAGGTAGGCGTACCTGTTTTTGATCACATAAAATCAAAGAATTAAAAAAAGGCAATGAATTCAATAAGAAAAAAAAAAAAAAAAAAAATTTTTTTTAACGCGAATTATTTATCGCTATGATCGCTTAGCAGAAAAGAAAAAGTTAACTTTTATCCCTGCAGTCCAAAGATAATTGTACAGTGGTAAAGTAATTTGATACGTCTGAAGGTTAACAAAAATTTATCGATTTTATTGATGATTTTGGCATTTTCTCGTGTTCATATAAAAACGATAATAAAAAAATAAATTTAATTTCGTAAACAATTGCGTTAAATGGTTATATAATAGCCATTTTACTTGCAAATATTTTAAAAGTTTCTTATTTGTCTTCCATTTTTTATAAAATTTAAAAAAAAGCAAGTCTTTATACGATTTCATAACGGCAATTTCATCGAAGCTAAATCTGTCAAATTACTTGTCATTTATTCTGTTCTGCCAAATCACCATGCACGGATACATACAACTTTCACAAACACAGGCAAATAATTAAATTTTATTTCAAAAATAAACCTTAGGTACGGTACACGTACCGCTCGAAAATCTGCTCCAGCGATGAGGCCCATTCTAACAAAATTGTTGTTTTGGAAACGTTGCCAATCCACATGAGATCCAACAGATTCAAATGCATACCGAAAAAGTAACTCTTTGGTGTGAAGTTTGAGTTGTTACCGTCATCGGTTCGTATTTCCTTGACAATGCCATAGGCCAGGATATCACTGACAACGAAGAGCACTATGGGTCGATGATTATAAATTGTTTAATCGAAGATTATAAATTGATTTTAGGCCTAAACTGGATGACCTGTCATCAGAGATCTGTGATTTTAATAGGACGTTCCTACTTACTACACAGTCATGCCACATTGGATGATTCAGATAAGCCGGTTTGATGTTATTGGTCATGGGTTTTGTTAGCCGGTTTATAGCTCCATACTTATTTCAGATTTAAAGTTGGACAAGACCTACTCCTTATGCCATTATTGGATGATCTGGCCACTAACATGTGATTTCAATATAACGGCGCTCCGAGTCACACAACTCATATCACAATCGATATTCCGAATGAGCTATTTGGAGACGTGAAGTTGATGTGAACTGCTCATCGAGATCGTAAGATTTGATGCTTAGACACGCAGATGTATACGACTAAGCCAAAAATCCACAGCGACGTCAAGACTAACATAATTACATGCTATTATCGCCCAAAATCTGTCTGATTTATACCCCAGAAAAACGGCGTTGAATGACCTCCCACTTAGAAAAGCAGTGGCAATGTTTTGGAACGATGTTAAAAACAATTTTCTTCTTCATTTCTTGAGAGCATCGATAAATATGATTGTCAAATACTTTAGAGACATCGGCCTCCACTTAGAAAAGCAGTGACAGATACTTGAACAATGTTAAAAACAATTTTGGAGGGGCCGATGACTCTCAAGAATTTGACAAGATAGTGACACGAATAACCTTCTTTTTTTCTGATTGATACTTTTGGAAACATATGGATGCCACAAAGCATTTCTATCTTATCCGGTTGACAGCTTCCCATCTAAGATCTTAGAGATCTAAGAGTCTCCAGCTGTTCCTTGACGATCACGGCTTCTTGAGCCTTAACAATGCCACTCAAGTGCCATTCTTGTTTTACTATCAGCATTCTTTCTGAGAATATGCCCGATCCAACGTTATCGCCCCGATCCTACGGTGGTTATTTACATTGTATTTATAGCTTCCTAGTTGATAAGGTTTCCAAGAGATCCATGTTGCTTGCTGGCTCTTAGGCCAGAATGTTTAGCATTGATGATTCTGAGACACTTGCTGGGTGAATACCTAAAGCATTTGCGTGAATGTGTCGATGCTAATAGGTTTATTTCTGAGCTTCGGTTCGATTTGCCTTGTGGAGTCCTGCCGAATAACTGTCCCGCTTTATATAGCCTTTGATTAAGTCTTATTTCCTAATACATATTAGCTAAAGAAAACTATTCTAAGTAATTGTGAGTTATTTGAGTTACCAATTGATCGTTGTTTTGTATAGCAGAAGGCAGCTTCTGCAAGGCTGCATCAGACACTAAAGCCGGTGTTGCCATAAAGTAGCAATCTTTCGGACTGACGATACAGAGATGATAACAATACGAATAATCATTACAGGCGGCTTTGTAATCGCATTAGATAGACGTTTGACTTGGAACTTGAAGTTGTAAGCAAAGTCGTTAAAACTGAAGATTAGTAAGAGGCCATGGATTGTTCGGACTTATAAAGTTTTCTTGATTCAAGAAGAGAAATTTAATTAATTTCATTGAAAAACAAACTTGAAATATTTTTCTTTCCTGATAACGGCACACAGTTTTGATTAAGAAATTATTTCAACAGTTAAAAAAAAGAAAACCAAAGAAGGTTTATCATGCAATATTAATTATTTTTATTCCTCGAATTTTATATCCGAATTTAAAAATTCCGTTTGATATTTGTATTTCTTTAATCGGCAGTAAAAATCCTTTTTCCTTTCGTTTATTTCCTTGTTAAGAACACTGACATTTTGTTGCAAATGAGAGATATGTATGGCACAGTGGGTATGTGCTGCAAAGAATGCAAGTAACAATAATGAATATTGTGAAATGAATTCATTCATTCGTATTTCATTTTATTATCATTTATTGGCACTTTCTCATTAACAAAAACTTGCACTTAAGATTTGTTTCACTGGACTAACTATCGCTTAAATTATGACTTAAGGCACGTTTAGCATAAAAAGATGAAACAGAAATTCGAAATACAAGACAACACAAAACGGTTTTTGTTCTTTATAAAAAAAAACCGGATTAAAAAAATTTTAATTATAAAAAAAAAATACTTGGGCACTTTCTAAAAAATGAAACCAAAAACAAACATATAACAAAAACAAACAAAATAGACACACATACGAAACACATTATTTCGATATGAAATAATGTGCATTTTTTGTTTTTCTAATAACACGGAAACGATTTTCATTTTTAGGAAGTAAAACCCAATGAACAATTAAATCAATAAATAAATGAAAGAGGCAAAGCTATATCAACTATAGGTTCTGTTTTTTTTTTCCATTATAAATTTGTTTAGAAGAGAAAATGTGTTTTATACCTATGCTTATGCGATTTAATTAAGTTTTATTTCTCAGTAGCTTTAGCAAATGAAAATATCATCTAATTTTACAATCAAAATACACCAAAACATGAACCATTATTTATCGCCTCTATATTCCCATAATGAAAAAGTGTAATATGCCTATGTGCTGTGCATTTTTAGATTGAATATGTCACTTGCCACAGCTATTTTTGGTAATTATCAGAAGAGAATTTCAACAAAAAATTTTTATTTATTTATACTTGTAAAAGGGTACTTCTACAACATACATAAATTGGTCATTTACAGCCCTACAGTCAGGACTGCAATCTAGCTTCTCCGAACCACTTTATGTTGTGTTGTGGCGTTAATTTTTTTACTTGAATTTTTTGAAAAACTTCTTTAGGCCAATTTTAATTTTATTCTCAAGAGTTTTCCACGAGATCTTGCTGGAGAGAAATTGGCCGAAGAGAAAATTTATTCTCATATGTCTGACCAGGGCTTTGAACTGTTGGTCGCATAACTACCTTACTAGGACTACGCGATCAATTTAAATTTACTTCGGTTAACTCTTACTCGCAAACAATCTTGCTTGTTCGACATTAACATCGATTTGAGAATGAACTTTATAGCCGCTGCTCGAGCTTCAAGGTCTACCTCCATTCAGCGTTCAGCCAGATTTAATTATTTTCTGAGTCTGGCTTTATAGAGATAGAAATGCAAATCCAAATGCAAAATACGCAATTATGAGTCCTAATTTAAACCATTCGTTAAGAAATTCATGGAGACTACAAATTCGAAGTGTCTGCTACACTTTCCCTAACATTAGTGATATTGTCGCCATTGCATACATGGCAATAACGCATAGACCTAACCAAGTCTGTAATGTATCTACATACATGCATTACAACCATGTTAGTAAGGATTACAATCCAGCTTCTCACACCACTTAAGTTGTAAGTATTTTATCCTACATGTTTAATATCGACTCCGAAGAATAGATTTTTAAGGAACTTTTCATGACAATTTTATTTGTTTTTTGGTTTTTTGCCCAGAAAGACTGCTGAGAGAAGGGTCGCCGAAGTATTTCTTTCATGTTGTCTTTTGTTGGAGATGTCTGACCTGGGGTTGTTGAAGCCCCGCCTTGACCTCAGGTCTAATAAGCTTACACAGCCTACCTGCTGGACTACGCAGGAGTTATGTTACTTATGAATCCCCCGTTGAATTTCTTGCACGAGTAATGCTTTCGATGTATTTTGCATGACTCCGTCAAATGGTACGAAAAGCAGAATCGTCACCTTATTATTAGTAACTGGTGAACCAGTTTTCTTCGCATTCTTACCGGTTTTAAGCACTGATATTCGTAAATTGTACACTTTTTTGTTAACCAAAGATTATAAGCAGGGCCAGACTTTCGTGAAACACGACAATTGATTGCCTGTGGAGTCTAGGCAGTCCCTGTCCCATTCTTAATTTGACAGCATCGTGCACCCAAGAGCAGAGCACCGTAAATGCAATGTTAGTGGGTGGTGAGTGGCAAAGTGACGTTTTAAAAGGATTTAAAACAAGATCACTCGAAATATTCAATACGTTGTAATCCATCGGCCATCAGTGTTTGATAGCATCAGCTATATGAGGAGGTTTTTGGGTATTTTCATTATTTGATTTGAACTTATTTTTATGCATTTTCCCCTGCTTTAGTGTAAAATATTAAAAAATGTGCACTGTTCTTGCCTAAACATTTGGAAGTTTCTGATTTAGTTTTGAAGCACTCTCACATCGGGTGAAAATCTTTCTCCAGATTTTTAAAACGAAAATAAAATTCAAAATACATTTCAGTATAGTTTATTGGAATATGTATTCATGTTTGTGTTTGCAAATATTTAAAATTTATATTTACAAAAGACAAACTACCTTGCCCACCGTCCATGTATTCATCAATTATGTAGCTTATGGGGCGTACATATTCATCCATTTTGTCTAGAATATGTTTGTATGTGTTGCGTATATCGATTTCTATTGAATTTATGTTATTTTGTGAATTTCATTTCATTTTTTAAAAAACCAAAACAAAAAAGAAAAAAAAATGTATTGTTACGAGTAAGGAATTTCTTTATTTGCATTTACAATGTGAATTATTTTAATTTATGTGAGCTTTTTTTTTCCAATGAAACATTTGTTGAAGTGCCATCCAGCCTACTCATTACAAGAATTTCAACAACTAAATGCACGAAACATGTTCAAAGACACTCAGTCTACCGCTTTTCTATTCTAGAGTGGCTATAAACTGGAACAATTTAATTGTAGACTACTGGTCGTGAGTGTTATTTGTGGGAGTTTAACATTGTTCCACAAACAACAAAACAAAAACAACAAAAAAAAAGAACAGAAAACACAAAAATTTATATGCTTTCAAATTCAACAATTATTTTTCATGGTGTTGCCACATGTTTAGCAATTACACCACTCAACTAGAATCTGGCGAAATATTTTTGTATTACATACATGGATATTCATATCAACGGAGAGAATAGTGAAACTCATTCCGAATTTGTCTGATAAGCTATTGAATAGTTTGAAAGGAAATTCTATTATTGGCCATTCATCATCCAGAGATCAGTAATAATCGTTTTCTTGCTACTCATAATACTCATGAAGTTTTGATTCATTCGTACTCACTACAACATTGATTTGTATTCAGTTGGCAATGAGTGGCGTACAACGTTGACACAACTCATAACATCGAAATATGTTTGAGCATAGCCTACTCATTCAGTCTCATAAATTAGAAAAATACTTAAATACTCATAAGGTCTTGAGTGATGCGAATCATTTATCAAAATTTAAGTCTTTGTTATTGTTGCATTTACAACAAAAGAAAAAGACACAAAGCAAAAAAACACAGAGCAGCAAGCAGAGCAAACACACAACCTTCTAGTGAATACTTTAGTTTCGTACTCCAATCATACTTACTCTTGCGAGTCGTGCATATGTTGAGTAAAGGAGGTCGAAATCAAACATCATCGTAGTGTTAAGTATGAGTATGATAGATACTTCAAACTTTGAATATGGTAGTATGAGATGATATTAAATTAAGTATGAATGCATATAGTATCAGAAATTATGATATGATTCGATCTACTCATCTTTTTAGTACCCATTGTGTTCCTGATCATCCCAGCCCAATTATAAGTTTACATGTTATAAAGTTTCTAATGAAAGTTGAATTCAGAAGAAAAAACTGCGATTGATAGCCAATAGCATGACATGTGGCACAGAGCTATGATTTCATTTAAGTTTTTGGAATGAAGGCAAGAGGCTGGATTGAGAGTTTCTTTTGAATAAATTAATAAAATAATGAAGATTGTTTCAGATTTGCCACGCGCCAATTATCTTACATCTTCTTTATTTCAGCCACGTCATTTAATTTTTACGTGTATTTCAATAATAAAGAAAAGTGGTTGCCTACAGTCTAGGCACTAGTGTGCTAGACTATTAGTGTTGGCTCGCGAGATCTTATTTGTTACAGTAGCACCTTGATTACCATCTCGTAATAAATGCAATAGAAGTTGTAATGAATCTGATTTTATTAACTATTGTATCTTTCTTCTTTCTAAGTTTCAATGATTGAAGGCTTGTAAACTTTTGAAGTTATTCAGTTCTTTATTCTTCGGAGACTCGATTAGATGTTCGAATGATTAAGCCCCCCTTTTTTGGCGCTTGCTCTTTCTTAAATTGGATTTTTTTTTAAATTATTTTTTAAGGCAAGTAACATTCCTCAGGAAATATGGTGCGTTTATTCGGTAATTGGTAAGGCAGATGAAGGATTTTTGCTTCCCTAAATGGCAACGAGTACATACATTACTGGTCGTTATACATGCTTTAGCGCGGGATTACGTGCTAGTTACTCAAGGTTTTCCAAATACATACTTACTCTTACTAACTTACCTTAATTGGTCAGAACCAGATTAACCGGATTTCGGCTCTGCCACGAAACATACTTCGGGCGCTCTGTTTCTTGGCGCGCACACCATCGATTTGAGGGCTCCTCGATTTGGTCTTAAACCAACGTATCAAGGTTCGTCTCCTCGCCAGCTTCCCAGATCCGCATCAAATACCGTCTTGCCGGAGCATCCTTCCTCCTTCGAACAACATGACAAGCCAGCGCAGGCGCTGGATATTAATACGCTGCACAAGTCTAATGTCCGGCTTGAATAGCTCATACCAGCTCACTGTTGTATGAGATGCAGAAAATTTCGCCACTCGTACTGGCGCCGAAGATGTTACGAAATACTCTCCGAGGCTACTGCATCGGTGCTTAATAAGGTCCAATGCCTCATCTGCCCCATAAAGACAAGCACGGGTAAGATGATCGTCTTGTATATCAGTCACATGTTTTTACACCATGTCGCGAGAGGGTTCTCTTGTTACTCAATTTGTTTAAGATCGGACTATCAGTAGCAGCCTTTGGCAAAGAGTGATCCTTGCGTTGATCTTCCAAACTGACATCATTTTTGGTGTGGTTCAAACAAATAGCTTCTATTATTATTATTTTTTTTTTCATTGCAAAAGAAAGCTCTTAATGCAAACACATAGGGTTCAGTTTAAAGCTGTGTTCATCCGTACTGTTCGAAACAACATTTTTTTGAAGTAGTTGAAAGCTCTCATTTGAAAAAAAATTTCTTTTTTGGATTTGTCTTGTTTGATTTGATTCGATTTATGTTTTGTTCAGACAAACTTGAACACAGACTTTGTTAATAAGTTACGCCTTGCTCATACACAGTTGAATTAAATTTAATTTTTTCAAACGTACTTGACTGGCAACTTTGCTTTGTTTTCGGAAAGAAATTCTTATGAATGAAGTGAAACATGCAAGAGGCTCTGTAGACCCAGTAGTCCACACGTGGGGACGCAGTTCGTCCTACGTGAGGCTTCTTCGTTTTCTTCAACAGAGTGTCTGGGTAAAGCCACTTGAGGATAAAGTAATTGCTAACGAAAATATGCTCAAAAACATCTTGTCGACTTCAAACTATAGAATTCCTTAGCTGCATCCGTTACTCATGTATAAAATTAACTTGCGCAACATAAATGATGTGCGATGTTATGTTGTAATCCTAACTGAAGGGTTGTTGTGACCAATTATGTATGTATGAATCGTGTTGTCGTGGCCGGACAATAAATTTTGTTCGGACAACATGGATGAATCAAACTTATATTGCTCATACTGCCTAAACTATATAGCAAACATAATTATTTTTATATTTTAATTAATGAGGAGATGTTGTTCATACTACTGAGTTGCAAGACAAGTTCGAAGGAGGAAATTCGTTAACACAATAGTTTTTATACTAAAAATATTGCAATTTTTCAATGCCATTTAGAATATTTTACAATCGGCAACACTGTTGTGTAAATATATATGTTTACATACGTATATATTTTGCGCCATATCAATGAAACCACACTGTAATCGTGATGTTGAATGCCGCATATAAAGTAGTAGTAAATTTTCATTTGGCAAATACCTTTAAGTACTCAAACATTTTTATACGTTTTTAATATTTTTTTATTCTCAGGTTTTTTTTTTTGTTTTTGGTCTTTAGCGTAAAATAATTCAAAGTATTCGTGTATTTAAATTGCTATGCTTGAAATAATTTTCTCGCATTTTTAATACAAATAAATAGTCACACACAAACACAAACACGAATACACATACTTATACAGTACGTAACAATTCACAGATACAAATGTATATATTACATACATATAGTATATGTAAGGATGTATGTATATTTTTGTTAAATGTGGTTGTAAGTGGTGTGTGTGTGTGTATTATTACGAAGCATCACTGATGAGTTGAATTATTGTTTGAATTCCTGGTGGGTTGCAATTGGTGGTTTTTGCAAGAAACGAAAAGAAAAGCAAAGAAAACAAGAAAAAGGTAAGAAAGGTAAGAAAGAATAAAATTTATATTATTCAGCATGAAATAAAAAAAAAAATGAAAGTTTTTTATTTTTCTGTTTTATTTATTGTTACTATACATACATACATCCATACATAGGTCGTCTGTTGGTATGACGGAATGTTGTATAGTAGTCGTTAGACTGTGTAATGTGAAATCGCGTGTTATTTGTAATTAAATTTTCATTTAAATTTATTTAAAACTTAAATGTGCATTTAAACATGTGTAAATTGTGCATTACCATTTGCTACTGTCTTCAGTTTTGATAACCGCACAACTTTGATTAATTGCAAGAGAACACATGTTTCGTACGTACTTTAAATTAAAATATTTATTCTGTTAGCTTTTTTTCTTTTTTTCTTTCATTAATTCTTTCACGTTATATGGCAGTCGGTAGGTACGTGGCAATCACTTATCGCAGACAATTACAAAATTGGTAGGAGAAAAAAGAAAAAAAGAAAATACCAACTGAGGATAACCTCAATATCTTCTTCATATTGACTTCAGTTCATTTCAGTCAAAGACGAAAGCATATGTAACTTTATTGCGGTATGATGATTGTTGATTGTATTCTATTGACTTAAAAACTAGGAGAAGGAGAAGGACGAGGAAAACAAGGGCTTAGATTTTTTAAATCCTACCTACTGATAGAAATAAAAAATGTTAAGCTATGTATGATACACGGATTTCACTGGAACGCAGCAATCATAATTGTTCTANACGGATACACGGATTTCACTGGTACGCAGCAATCATAATTGTCATAAATATTTGCAAAGAACGGTTGTAACTTCCGTTAGGATTTCAGTCTCTAAAGTTAGTAAATTTTCAAACTCGGCTTACAAGCTTTGAAATCAAGTAGGCTAACTACTACACCACATTGACTGTGTTATAGGCAAGTAATTTGGTCCTTTTAAACTAAAGTTATGGGAATAATTAGAACTTTCGATATAAATAGTTTCATATTATCGATATCAGTTGGAAATGATGATCGAGTATGATTGAATTTGTTTTACGCAGCTAATCACAAGTAGTCACAACGTAAATATGAAAAAATATTTCCTCGTCGACTTTCTCTCAGCAGCTTCCAGGCAAAAACTATGAGAGTAAATAAAAAGATTGACATGAAAAGTTTCTCAAAAAATCTGTTGTTCGGAGTTGACTTTAAACTGTATATCCTGCGCCACTCATGTATAAAACTAATGCACACCACTTCTTAAGTGATTGAGAGAAAATTAGGTCATAATCTTGACTGGAGGCTTTTTTCTGCTGCTTAAAGGAAATTTTATTTATTTCCACAAAATCTTATAAACTTACTGCTCATTACAACGATAGCTTTTCACATCACTCTTGTTGTGTGTCTTAATTCTATCCATGAGTATCGATACCGAACACTCCGAACGACTGAATCATGAAAATTGCCATGAAAAGTTCCTCAAAAAATCTGTCGTTCGGAGTCTCGACTTTAAACTGTCGTCCGCGCCACTCATGTATAAACATTAATGCATGCAACATATGTGGTGTAAGAAGCTTGGACTTAATATTGACTGATGAAATATTAAGAAGAAAGCTTACGTTAGCATACTACAGAGCAACTAATTGAAATTGAATTAAATTCTGAAAGAAATGATTCTTAGTATTTCATATGATCCATTATGAGTTGGTGGTTTGAACCATGGACTTCCTTCTAATAAAAAAAACTCCAGCTATTAGACCATTTGAATTGTATATATTTAGTATGCAACTTATTGTATTAATGCACTAACAAGTTCATAGCCGCAAGCAAAAATAATTATATTAGAATTATATTAGATTGCTGCGTAGCACTTGGTGCATTGATGTGTTTATAGTATTACGCTCTTCATAAATGTACCTAAGATGAGTAATATAGATTATTTGCTAGCCAAAAGAACTAATACAGTGTGACAGTTTCCTTTACCAGTTCGAAAACTTATCGTGTGAAATGCCTTTTTTTATGGCATAAGTTAGAGTTTTCCTCTTCATGTACGAAGAATATACAATTTAAAATGAATACTTTTCTTACAAAAATAACTTTCTTTCACTCTATCTCTCTCTATCTCTCTCTCTTTATGTTTATTATATGCATTTATTTAAGAAATTTATTAAAAAATATTAAAAATTTCTAACCCACTTTCCCATTTTCACAGTTCATTCATATGTCAAGGCTGTTTTTCTAAGAATTTCTTTTAGAATATGAATGTATGTGTGTGTGTGTGTACTATGGATGTTAAAATACACATACGTATACATAATACGTGTCCTTAAAAGTATTATTTCGAGTTGAGTAAAGATTTCTTCTGCGGCAAAAAACGTTTAAAAGCCATTTGTCATATTGATTACCGCGGCATCTGTATTTAAAGAAAAAACTTTTTTTTTAAAGAAATAAGTGTGTTTCTCTCACTTGCCGTGTACATGTGCAAGTAACTGCGTTTAGATAAAATTAAATTGGGTATTACAGTCGGTATATCTATCATTCAATACAGGAAAAAAGTTTTGGTGTAAGAGTACAATCAAGTAAGTAATTTCCGCTTTAAAATTAATTTAAGTAATGATAATGTGTCGAATAAGATTCTTCATTATTTACTGGCTTGAGTTTATAAGCAGGCATAGATAGTTTGGATATTAGTAGACTCGTTATTTCTGTTGGAATAATTACAATGCGATCAGTTGACTCTGAAGAAAGTGGTGGTGTTTGTTCACTATTACATTTATCACAAGCGGCACAGTTACACTGAAGCATCATTTTGTTTCTTGAGGACCTACTATGTTCAAAATTGTACAGAAAATGTTGTATTAATTTATGGTTCAATGATACTTTTGATTCGATTTCATATGCTTTCATTCTTATGCTCTTCTATACGTAAATGATCAATCCATTTAAATGACTGAGCGCTGTATTTGTTACACCGTGCGAACATAATTTAAAAACCTTATGGACATTTTTTTTCGCCAAATTCGCACGGTATAATGGCGATAGGCTTTAGCGAGATGTGATTTCCAAATATTGCAATATTTGTCCACACGATAGTGTATATAACACGGTTTTTTAACGTCATCCGACAAATTTGGTTACCAATTGGCAACAACGGTAAACTATGCTTTCTAAAGACCTTCATACAAGAGTAGATAAAATCAGTTGGTAATTCATGCCACAGTCTTGTTGAAGCTACATACCATCTAGTTCATAAGTCTTAAATACAAGTCAAAAGCGCTCTGATTTAAAGGTAACGATACAACCAAACTAATTTTTAAGGAAATACGGCACAACGACATTTTCAGCAAAGGCTTTTTTACAATCAGTTCGGATGTTTTAATCGAAAAATTAGTCTGCAAAGTCTGTAACAAAATAAATCGAAGTCCGGTACTAGCGGGTACAGTGCACTATGGTATAGCTACTGGCGATAATTTTCGTCAGAGTGTACTTTGAACGGATGGTTCACATGCTCACCAATCTTCTTCATAATTTTGCTAATTTCTTACATCGTATATCGATTATGACTACCCAAATCATCTTGCAATGCTCTAAAATTGGTCATGTTTGAGTCATCACAGTTTCAACTATTTTTACATGCTTTTCGGTTTGTTAAGCAGTCGTTATTCGTAATTGGCAAAGCTTTCATTAAATAAATCCAAGACAATTGGCAGCTAACAACCTTGTCAGACCTATCTATTGAGAGAATACATGACATTTGTTTATGGATGTTTACCTTCATATTCTTGGTTGGTCCATGGAATTCATTAGGGCTGTAAACAGAGTTCTTAAGAGCAATGAGGTGCCTGCATATTCTCAAGGACACTGACGATTTTCTAGGCTGATCTTGAGTTTCATTGATGTACAAGAGTTGGCCAATCGATTACTGAATTTTGTGGACCCATATTGAGAATTGTCGACGTAGGACGATTATGGTTATTTTTAAATGGGAGAAACGCGTGGATATAGTCCGAATAGAACACTAATTATTGATGAAACATACATTAGGTACATACAGAATTGGCCATTCCAACTGTTCATTCAGGACTACTGCCTTATTTTCTCACACCCCTTATGTTGTGCCCGTTAATTTTATACAAAGCCGTGTCCGAACGACAGATATTTGAGAAACTTTTCATGGCAAACTTATTTACTCTCAGAAATCTGCTGAGAAATCTGAAATCTGCCAGAAATCTGCTGAGAGAAAGTCGCCGAAGAATATTCTTTCATATTTCGTTTTTGAAGTATGACCGGGGTTTTGAACCGTGGCCATTTGTCTAATAAGCCAATACACTACCTGTATCCTGCTAGACTACGGCGATTTCACATTTGAACGTGTTGTTGAATGCTATATCCAACCACGGTGATTTGACACAACAAATGGAGTAAATGACAACCAATTTGACAGATGCAGCTTCAACAAGATGGCTGTTATCAATTGTTCATGAATAAGTCCGTGTTGTAGGACCCAATACTCTCAATTTTTTGATGTTTTTTGATTTGCAACATATGGGGCCAACAATAATTTTTATTTTTATAACAATAGCATCGTGCCACATAACCTAGAGTAGAGGCTTTATCAACAAACATTTTTTTGTTTTTTTTTCGATTTTTATTTTTTCCTCTGCTACCCACAAAATGAACTTACAATGTTTGTTAAATTTTTATAATTTCTTGTTTATTTTGTTCGTTTATTTTCTTCGTTTGTTTTTTCGTATATTTTCCTCGTTTGTTTTTTTTTTTTTGTTTATTTTTTTTAATACCTCACATGTGCATAATATTTTTCATAAATCAAATCCCTAAGAATGGAAAGATTGCTGCTCTATAATAATTAACACTTGCTGTGTAAACGCTTGGATAATAAACGTACGGCGTGAAAACATATGGAAAGGAGGCTGTTACAACAACCTGACGAGCAGCACGTTTCTTGGAACTTTCATCATCATCTGTCAAGACTTCAGCTGGCTCCATTAGTCCTTCAACTTGCTCTGCCAAATGTAAGTTTGGAACATTTTTCATCTCAACATCGAATTGTTGTTGTTGTTGAACATTCGTTTCTAATTGTTTTTCAAGTGATTCTGTTGCCATTGATGACTTTGTTTTATCGTTATGCAGTGGCGTGGCTTCACAGGATACACAGAGGCAAGCAAGTAAACTTAAAACCACAATTGAAAAATGAACGCCATGTTGAAATTTTTATTCACTAAGTTTAGATATTCAACTGATTGAAGAGCTGATAAAAGACTGACATTATCGACTCAAAATTTTTTCTTTTTATAAACAAAAAAAAAAAATAAAAAAAAATTAAAAATTCAATTATTTTTATTGAAACTTTATTTGTTGTTGAGAGTGGCTATCATACGGAACATTACACCATGTGTACATACATACATACATATATTAAACTTTAAAACAACATAATAATATTCAAATGGTTTTTTCATTCTTCAGTGATTGAACGACCGGGTAGAGAACTTTAGATAACGTTTAGTTGACTGTAGAAATTGTTTTGGAAAAGTTTCTAACTGGACTGTGTGTTTGTTGTTGGTTGGTCACAATTGCGGAATAATAATAACTAATTATATAGAACTGTCACGCAATGTTTTAAAGTTTAATTAAAACTAACAGAATATTAAACAACGATGTACGTTCACATAAAGCAGCCACTGCCTTTAGCCGTGATTTAAATTTAACTCAGTTTGAAACTTTGAACTCTTTTTCTCAAATACATAGGAAATATTAATTTATTTATTTATTATACAACAACAAAACATAAATAATATAATATAATAATAATAATACTTTTTAATAAACGTGCAAATTGTTATTGTATTGTATTATAAGGAAGAGAAAGGAACATAGCAGGTGGTATTTAATAAATCTTTTGTAAAATGATTGAAGTTTCAATTTTTAATTACTCTTAGCAACTTTTAGAAATCTAATTAACGGTATTGCGTTGTATCATAATTAAATAGGCCTTTTGTTGTTGTTCTCAAAAATAAAACTTTTGAAATTTTCTAAAACGCTTTAAATGTGAATGAACTGTGAATTGTTTGAAAATTTTTCATCAACAAATANTAGTGTGTAACAGAAATGATTTTAAAAATTGCATGAGGGTATTACAAGTTTCTTTCATATTATAACCTTCAGTCAGTTTCTATGTACTCTTCACTTCTACTTCCACCAGTCGTACGCACATATTTCATGATCTTTCCTGCTTTTCTGCTAGTGTCCTGTGTCTTATAGATGAATACTATGTGAGATTGAGATTGTGTTCATTGGGACCAATACACAACCGTTTGGGTTTCCCAGATTAACGGTGTGATCTCCTAAAAGTCAAACAAAATGCCAACTGATCTGGAGTTTGAACCATTGTCTTACGTTTAATAAGCCAACACACCACCTACTAGACTACGACGACTTCAAAATACAAGTCCATTGTCGGATTTAAATTCTATAATTAATCCTTTCAAGTTTTTTCCAACCTAGGATATTAGCTGGAAATAAAGAAAAACATCAAGCAAATAGCAACATTTGTGTATATAAAACGACAAGCTCAACACATTTGTCTTAATTTTATTTTTCGATTTAAAGTGTATGAAAACCACAAAATCAACGCCTGACTGTAATCATGAAGTATTAAAAATACACCACAACATCAACTCCTTCAAAAATATTGGCAAGCAGTAAACAGTTAAATAATAAAAATACCAGATTGTATCTATGTATGTATGTATGTATGTGGCGAGACAACCGTCTATTAATGGAAACTCTTCTATCACCATCTCTCTTCGCTTATTTGTCTGTCGCAACTTATCTGTCGACTCTAATGTATGTGTAAGTCTCTATACGAATGTATGAGCTTGTGTGTTTACAAAATTTCCGTTGGAACGTGAGCTCATGAGCCGTATTTGTGAAATTACAGTTCGCTGATGTATGTGCATGAAAAACATTTAACGGTTTATTTTCACATTTTCCTCCATGTTTTTTTTTAATTTTTTCTCCTTCTTTTTTCTGTGTTTAAATTGTGCAATGAACATGCATTCACTCACATGTATGTAAACATTGCTTATATGTGTGAATTCCCATACAGAAAAACAATCGACATAGTAAAATCAAAATCTAAAAGGAGGAATAAAATTCAGCATAAAGAAACTTTTGTGGTCAGTAATGCACATAGACTTGCGGCTTTGTTAAGTTTTATTCAAATACAGTCTGTTTTACATTCCAGTTTTACATGCACACATGCGGTTGTACAAATTACAAGCAGAAATAAATATATGGCATATTAAATACATACATACATGCATACAGTTCAACTTATCATCATATGCAGATAAGGTTTATTTATATACAAGTAAGGGAAGTAGGGTTACTCTGGGCAAATGACTACAGTCCTCCCACTCTAATACCGGGCAATATTTTAATTTAATTGTTCAACAGAGAAACTATTTAATATTGAGAGATGGGATCACTGTAGCTAGTGTGTTGACTTATTAGAAGAGAGTCCGTGGCTTAAATATCACCTTATCAATACTTTTGAAGTAGTTTTCGAATCCTTCGTCATATATTTTCCGTTGTGTCGGTCATAACATTGTGAATATTACGTTTTCAAGTACCCCGACGTTTGAAGAATTATTTGCTTAGGATACAGTTCTACATTATCTACCAATAAAAGTCTAACCGTACCATATCAACATGCGCTTGGTATTCAATTTATGTGGTCAAAACCGTGATATTAAATTGCAGAAAAATTTCTCTCACAAATAAAAACTTCAAATTAGTCACCCTATGGTGTTGATTACACTGTCTACTTCTAAACAATATATCGTTTCTTCTAATATCCTCCAATTGCACGGCCAAAAATAAATAAATGCTTACTGAAACGACAGTCACAGCCGTTCCACGATCATTACAGCCGCATACCAGAATGACTCTCACAATCCCTTCTCCCAACAGCCCCTTGATTTATTTAACCACAGAGTAGGAAATAAACATCATCGGGAGGGAAAGTCTGTTGCTCTAATTCCCAATCAGCTTATGATCGGCGTTACAAATGATTAGGCGG
>QOCX01001655.1:0-30334 GCA_005959815.1 Sarcophaga bullata | reverse complement strand
TGTTTTCTTTCGGTTTCTATGCGTGCATTTGAAATTAAGGAACAGAAAGGAAAGAGTGTTGTTTGCTCCATGCAATGTGGAATGCAGGGACTCAATTTAACATTGTTTGACCACAAAGAAAAAAATAGAAAAATAACATTGATTGATTACATTTACAATAACAATGCCTTTATAATTTATATTTCGTGAAATGAAATGCTCCTCTCTCGTCTTATATTTTTTTTTTGTTGTAGGGAGAGCAAAGAGAATAAGCAACCAACCTCTTGTGTTTGTTCTTGTTGTTTGTTAATGATCATAGTGTTATTGGTGTTCTTAATGTTACGCGATTTTTGTCATAATTTCATAACATTTTTGGGATTTTATTTACTTTAAGCAAAAACGAGTGGTCTGCTCTCACATTGTTTGTGCTTATTAAAGGTAAAGGAGAGTGCATTCAAAGATGTTGTTATTGTTGTTATTGTCTTGTAATCGCCATGTTATTAATTGATGTTATTTGACTCGATTGCTTTAAAGAGAACTTCAAAGCCGGAAGCCGATTAGTAGCGATTTTTGTGCTCTTTAAGAAGGTGTAAGTGAGAGTGATTGCGGTTTAATATTGAAAGGAAAAAGTAAAATAAATTGAAGTTTGTTAATAAGCAAAAAAAAATTATAAGAGTGGTGTAAATAAAATAATATAAAATAAAATTAATAATAAAAATGATAACGGAATGCAAAGGTTTTCAGTAAATTCTTTTGTTTGCAGTTCAATAAGAATCATTGGAAGTAAGGGTGTATGTAAAAAAGAAATAGCAAAAATCAAATATAAGTGAAGTGTGGTCGTTAGTGCAAACGTCTTGAATGAAAAAATCAAAGCACCAACAAGAAAAAAGGTTTTAATAAGTAATAAAATAAGAAAACTCCCTAGCTGGAGTACGAAAGCAGAGTAACCAGTTTAAATATAAAAAAAAAAATAAAATATGTTGTGTTGTTAGTGCATGGCCTGAAATGTGAAAAAGTGTTTTTTTCTTCTTGTGCGTAGAATATTCTAGCACATATATGGTGCATAGGCATATATATTCAAATGTGTGTGTGTGTGTAGTGGAAGTCGATTGTTTCGAAATGTCGTTGATAAAGAGAGGGTGTGAGCGGATGAGCAGTTCTTAAGAGGTGAGTTTGAAAATTATTTGTAAACCAACACAATAAATTTAATTTGTTACAATGCTTGCAAAACGAATACTGTGTACTGTCGTGGTTTGTAAGAAAGAGAAAGAGAGAGAGAGAGAGAGAGAGAGAGAGAAATAGCCAACCTGTTGATTAAAAAGAAAAAAACTAACACTACTGTTTACAGAGTAATGTTATAGTGATTTCAAGGTTATTTGCTTACAAACAAGCCAGTTAAAGATTTAATGAAGAAAATTTTGCATGCATTTATTTAAAAGGCCTTAGTAAAAAGTTTTGAGTAATCAAATTTGTGTTCAAATGTTTTTTTTAATTTTTTTTAAGCTTGTTGTTTTATATTTGAAATAATTTTCAAAATTTTTTAAACTTAAATTTTAATTTGTGTACTCTTTCTTTATTCTTTTTTTTATTTTTACATTCTTTTTTTTGCCTCGTGCTAAATTCAGTACTTATCTTGATCAGCAATATAATATAACATTTATATTTACTTAACAGTGTTGTAAATAGGAAATTTAAAAGGACTGAACTATAACTGAAAAGTCCTTTTTGCATTCATGCTACTTTTTATAAAAACATATTTATTCATGCGGAATAGAATAGAAAAATCAACGATTTTTACATGTTTCTCATTTACAAAATCAAAACACTTAATTCGAACCGTAAAATGCCCGTTTAGTCAAATGCCGACGGAACGTAACGGAATGTACGTTAATTTTAGCGTATGTGTAGCAAATTGAATACTTACCGAAATTATATTACGGTTCGCCAAGCGTTCTCATTGCTTTTCGTATTCCAAAAACGAACGTACTTTTCATGGACGTTGGGCTAACCAGGGCTAAAGACTAATTCTATCCTTAGCATTCTTTTGAACATGTTGCTAACTCATTAATAGTTGAAAAGCGTAAACCATAAAAAGGTACTAAAGTGCTGAAGTTTTGTAAAAGATAAAAATTAGGCATGGCAGTAGTAAAAAAAAAATTAATTAAAACTAAAACGTTGACACGTGGCGTTTGACATTTAACTGAATATTTAAAACAAAGATTGCTAAACTACCCTCAAATCATTTTTATAGGCAATCACCAGCTTAAGTGTCACCGGTTAGTTGTTTTAAACTTTAATGTCACACAGTCTACAAAGCATAAAAGTTTATTAAGCGAAGCAAGATCGGATTTTCCAACAGAGACTTCCGAACTTCTGGTATTTGATAACAGCCATCTTGCTGAAGCTACATTTTTTGTTATTTATTCAGCCGGTTTTGCTAAATCACTATGCTTGGTTCGACTCTAATTTTTAATTTCATGTGAACAGATAAAATGTTCACGTAAAATTCGCAGTTTGGTGTGGATTTTGGTTTGGCGGCGTTATCGGTCAATATTTCTTTCAGAAAGACGTTTGCCATTTTCAAATTCAAAATCTGGACACCAATGGTATGTGGACTGTACTAAGTGCTCTATTAGTTATGCTGCACGGGCGTGGTCATCTCACATGGAGGCCATTTGATATGACCCCGCTAGATTTGGTTTTCTGGAATTTTCTTAAGTCACAAGTGTATGCAAATAAGCGGTACATCAATCATAGCGGTCCTTAACGCCAATGCCATCAATCAACTTATTCATGAGGGGACTGGTTTCGAAATTGGGTTATTTTTGTTCCGCTCCACCCAGATAGACGCCGAAAAGTCTTCTTTCAAGCGAATTAAAATTTTTGATGACATACATACGCGTGCATACATACATACATACATACGAAATTGGTCATTATAAGCCTTCCAGTCAGGATTGTTGTGCGTTTTAACTTTATACATGAATGGCGGGTACTATAGTTTAAAATCGACTTCGAACTACAGATTTTCGCGAAACTTTTCATGACATCTATTCTCAGAGTTTTTGCCAGAAACTTGCTGAGAAAAATTTGGCGAAGTGAATTCCGTTTTGTTCGAAATATCTATGAACCTAGAAAGCGCTTAATGCAAGAACCGACCAATAAAATCTGCGTATTAGCGAATGGTTATGGACTTTCAACACAAAATTTGCTTTGGTTTGTCCACTAAAACACCACCCAAAACGGTGATCGATTTAACATACCCAATAAATGTATTAGGATACTCAAAAAGAAGATGAAAAAATGTGTTAATTAAACGAGTTGTTTTTGTTTTTGTTTTCTCTTTCACTAAAAAGAAACATTAAAACCCGAAATTATTATCGAATATTCTAAAACCAAAAAATGGAAAAGGTTATCGAAGGAAAAGTTATCCTTTAAATTACCCCCCGAAAAAAAAGGTGCAAAACGCAAACGTTTAATTTTTTTTTTTCATTATTTATGGTGGAAAACCACTAATGGACTATTTACAACAACTTTTATTTCTGGCCTAAAGACCTTTTGTGGTAAATATTCCCCCTAACAAAAAAATACGAACAGTTTTTTAAGCGTTAACGTAAGCGTGCGTGTTGGTTTATCAAACTGAAATTTAAAATTTCGTTACCAATTTTAATATTGTATTTATGATTGCTTTCTTTCTTTCTTTTTTTTTTTTTTTTTTTGCTGACCAAAACAAAAACCAAATATATTCGAGTGTATCATGTTCACACCCTTAATTAAATGTGTGCGTGTTTTAAATATTCTCAGGTTCAATTTATTCTTGCTCCGTTTATTAGTTTAAGGCACTAATTTGTTTTTAACTTTCTTTCATTCTTATGTTTTGAATGTTTTTTGCTTGTTTGGGTCGTGCGTGTTATTGTTAGAAGCACGTTGAAATGCCATTAAGAGGTCTTAAATTATTTAACTTGGTTTTCCGCTCTTTAACGTTATATCCGCCGGATATGACACATTATATCAAACAATTGTAATTTATTTCGGTTCAACTGGTTTATTTTGATGATTTTGTGTTTCTTGTTCAGATTGAAATGTAAATACATTAGAAGGGGGGAGGTGGTAAATTATTTTTGTTACATATCGATGGCATTTTATTTTTCAGATTTGTAGGGAACTAACGAAACGGAAATTAAATTGGAACATAAATAGCCAGTTCACATAATTTCCACGTAGAGTGACCATTCTCTCAAATCGATCCTACAGAATCTGCACAGTGGCAAGCAGCACTTGTTCAAAACACATGTCGCTTAGTTCCAGATTATACAATTCAGATCAAAAGAATTTCATAATAATCGACCTAAAGTCCTCCCGCCATTGATACTGATAACCTGACCAACATCGTTCTCAAAGAGATCTATATGTAATAGTGACTTTTTCGAGATGCATTGGACGCTCTTGGATCTCATGTCAGTTAATATCGTCTTAAATTTAAATATTTTGTTCGTTCACGTACCCATATATTCAGAAATGATGCTCATCGCTGAAGATGAATTTCCGGTGAAAATAATTGTCAGTTGCCAACTGCTCCAAAATAATCGTAAACCAACTTTGATAAATATTTGGATCCTTACTGCCTATTTAGGCATCTCAGAATTTTTTCTAGTTCCTGCCACAGTGTTACTTCAGTAGTAAAGCAGCAGTAAAAATACGACAATCAAATATCTGATGATACATACATACATACATACAACCCTTCAATCAGGATTACGGCCTAGCTTCTCACACCACTTATGTTGTGTGTGTTAATTTTAGTACATGAGTGGCTGACCTACAGTTAAAGTCATCACCGATGACAGATTTTTTGAGAAACTTTTCATGGCATTTTTATTTACTCTCAGAGTTTTTGTTCGAAATCTGCTGAGAGGAAGGCCGCAGAAGAAATATTTTTTTATATTTCGTTTCGCCAGAAATAATGAGCCGGGGCTGTGAACGTGACCCACGTCTAATAAGCCAACACATACCTACTAGACTAAGGTGACTAGCACTTCACACTGTTGTCTTATTAAGATTAAAAAATTATTCCACAAGTGCAGATTTTCAGAGTTTTTTGGCCGCAAAATTTATTCAGTTAATCAATTACAGTCCTCTAAGAGAATTCAATTTATATCTTGAGAAAGTTCTTCAGAGATTAAGACAAGTTCGTTGAGATTAATTGTTGTGTTGTGTGTTCGTGGTGATTTCGTTATGGGACACCAACACCTTTCTATTGATTAAATCGCCTGTAGAGATCAGAATCAATCCTTGACCACACATACATAATTGTGCCATTACAACTCTTCAGTCAGCATTACGCTAGCTTCTCACACCACTTATGCTGTGTTGTAAATTTTATACATGAGTGGCGGGACCTACAGTTTAAAGTCGACTCCGAAACGACAGATTTTTGAGAAACCGTTCATGACAATTTTATTTACTCTCAGAGATTTTGCCAAAATCTGCTGAGAGGAAGCCGCCGCAGAAATATTTTTTTTCATATTTCTCGTTTTTTGATGTCTGACCGGGATTCGAACCCTGGCCTTTCATCTAATAAGTCCAAACACACTACCTACTAGACTACGGCGACTACAATATCTGATGATACTACAAGCCAATATAAAAAATTATTGGTCATTACAACACTTCAATTACGGAGTCGGACTGACAGATTTTTGAGACTCTATTTCATGGCATATTCAATTATTCTCACAGTTTTTGCTAGAAATCTGCTGATAGAAAGTTGACAAAGAAATATTTTTTCATATTTCGTTTTGTCAGAAGTGTCTGACCGGGGCTGTGAACCATGACCCCACGTCTTATAAGCCAACACATTACCTACTAGACTACGGTGACTTGCACTACATACTGTTGTCAGTTAAAACAAAGATTTACCGTTTTGATCTACAGCATTTTGCCATTCAGAAGACTAAAAAATTATTCCACAAGCGCAGAACTTCAGTGTTTTCTGGCCGCAAAATTGATTCAATTATTCAATTACAGTCCTCTAAGAGAATTCAATTTATATTTTGAGAAAGTTCTTCAGAGATTAATTGTTGTGTTGTGTGTTCGTGGTGATTTCGTAATGGCACTCAGCACCATGTCTATTGATTAACTCGCCTGTAGAGATCAGAATCAATCCTTGATCTCAGTGCTAGCTTTGCTACCGCGAACCTAGGTTCAACTTACTTCGGCTAATGTCGTTTTTCGTAGTATACGTAAAAGTCCCATGTTGACTTATGCGAGAATTTATATTCTAACTCTGTTGATTGAATTAACACACACAGCGTACATATATAGGATAATTAGTTATTACAACGCTTTAGTTAGGTTTACAACCTAGCTCTTTACGCCACTTATGTTGTGTGTGTTAATTTTATGCATGAGTGCCGCAACCTACAACAGTTTAAAGTCGGCTCCGAATGACCGTTTTTTTTTTTAACTTTTCATGACAATTTCATTTACTCTCAGAGTTTTTGTCAGAAATCTACTGAGAGGAAGTGGCCTAAGATATATTTTTTAAAATTCCATTTTATTGGAAATGTTTGAATTGAGGTTTGAACCTATGCCTCACTTCAAACAAGCCCACACAGAACCTATTTGACTATGACAGCTATGTATATCGTACGTTTCATAGCCCATAATCATGCTAACAAGCCATAGATATTTGACAATTCCTAATCAAACTCATTCAAGAGAAAAAGACAAAGCCTTTCAAGAGTTTTAAATATTTAGGGTGCCATAAATGCACATTCTATTCTCAATTATTTACAATGATTTGATAAAACAAAATTGTCATTACAAAAAAAGACCTTAAAAAGCGGATATAAATTATTGCTCAAGTTTTATTAGGCAAAAGAATTTGAAAAGAAAAAAATAAAAAGAAAGACAAATTTTGATTATGATACAATAACAGGGGATTAACATATAAATTTAAAACAAGAAATATGAATTCTATAATTTCTTAAGTATAAAAATGTGAAATGAAAACAAATTCAAAAAGAAAAAAAGAAAGCGATTTTCTTAAGTAGCGATTATGACACTTGATATGCCACAAATCATTGTGCTTAAAAGCTGCTGTTGAACCCAAAACAACAGCAGTCGAGTTACGAAACATTAAAACTGGAAACAACGACAAAACGACAGGCAGACAACCTACTTAAAAGATATTCTTATTGTTGTTGCTCCTTTTTTTCACATTTTATACGCTTTTAAAGAAAAATTTTCAGATTTTCTCAAATGCGAACGAAATGGCTTGAAATGTTAAAATGTTGATTTTTTTTAAGAATTACATTGAATTGGGGTTGAATTCATTCATTCATTCATTCATTTTGTTTGTTTTTTTTTTTTTTGTTTTTTCTCTTATTTGTTGTTTTAGCTTCTTAGCTAATGCTGTGTTGTTGTGCTGGTTGCTCTTGTCTTGTCTTTTGCCGTTTTTTTTGCTGCATGTTGAGCTAAATTATCATCTTAAAAGTGGTTAATAGCGACGTTGTTTATAATGTGTGTGTTTCAAAGCACTTAAAAGTCTTAAGGGAATAAAAGTATGTTCTTTCTCCTTCACTGTGTTTCTCTCTCTCTCTCTCTCTCTCTCTCTCTCTATAAATTTCACTTTTTCGCTTAATGTACGTAATATGTACTATGCGTACCGCTTCTGAGATTCAAAATAAAGTTGAAATTCTTGTTTTCTTTTTTTCCAATCTGTGGTTCAAGAGAGGCGTTTTTATGTTGTTGTATCTTCTCTATGTATGACGTTGTGTGATAAATGTTTTCATTTTAGATTTTTTTTATTAAAAACGTACGCTTGTTTTGGTGTGATGATGACAATTGTCACAGATGGTTTAATTGTGGTAATTACACATAGTAAATCCTTAAGGATTCTATTTTAATATTTTCATAATCATCATCATCATCATCATCATCCACATTATTATCCACTTCACTGTCTCATACACAAAATAACTTTTTAACCTAAAATGTCAGCAGAAATGAAATACATTTGTACTGTGAAAATTAAAATCCTTTTTTCTTTTCATTTACTGTGGTTTGGTTGGTTTCCCATATTAATCCTTAAAATATAATGTAAAATAAAGCAACTCTCAAATAGTTGAAACGAGCTACAAAACTCAATTCAAACATTTCCAATAAAATGAATTTTAAAAAAATATACTTTAGGCCACTTCCCCTCTCAGTAGATTTCTGACAAAAACTCTGAGATAAATGAAATTGTCATGAAAGTTAAAAAAAAAAAACGGTCATTCGGAGCCGACTTTAAACTGATTGTAGGTGCGGCACTCATGCATAAAATTAACACAACAACATAAGTGGCGTAAAGAGCTAGGTTGTAAAACTAACTAAAGCGTTGTAATAACTAATTATCTATATATGTACGCTGTGTGTGTTAATTCAAATCAACAGAGTTAGAATATAAATTCTCGCATAAGTCAACATGGGACTTACTATACTCGAAAAAAACGACATAGCCGAAGTAAGTTGAACCTAGGTCCGCGGTAGCAAAGCTAGCACTGAGATCAAGGATTGATTCTGATCTCTACAGGCGAGTTAATCAATAGAACATGGTGCTGAGTGCCATTACGAATCACCACGAACACACCAACACAACAATTAACTCTGAAGAACTTTCTCAAAATATAATTGAATTCTCTTAGAGGACTGTAATTGAATAATTGAATCAATTTTGCGGCAGAAAACACTGAAGTTCTGCGCTTGTGGAATAATTTTTTAGTCTTCTGAATGGCAAATGCTGTAGATCAAAAACGGTAAATCTTTGTTTTAACTGACAACAGTATGTAGTGCAGTCACCGTAGTCTAGTAGGTAATGTGTTGGCTTATAAGACGTGGGGTCATGGTTCACAGCCCCGGTCAGACCACTTCTGACAAAACGAAATATGAAAAAATATTTCTTTGTCACTTTCTATCAGCAGATTTCTAGCAAAAACTGTGAGAATAATTGAAATGCCATGAATAAGATCTCAAAAATCTGTACCAGTCGACTCCGTAATTGAAGTGTTGTAATGACCAATAATTTTTTATATTGGCTGTAGTATTATCAGATATTGTAGTCGCCAAAGTCTAGTAGGTAGTGTGTTGGCTTAGTAGAGATGAGACCTCGGTTGAAACCCCAGCCCAGACATTTCGAACAAAACGAAATATGAGAAAATATTTCGTGGGCAACTTCTTCTCAGCAGATTTCTGGCAAGAACTCTGAGAGTAAATAAATTGTCATGAATAGGTACTCAAAAAATTTGTAGTTCAGAGTAGACTTTAAACTGTTAGGTGAGAAACTAGGGTGTAATACTGATTGAAATGTTGCAATTGCCAATTATGCATAATCTATAAGCGAACCTCAATTTGCTCGACCGAATCTTGCCAATGGCACTTGTAATGTTGTCTTCCAAAGCTTGCATTGGAGTTGGTTTTTTTTAATGCACGACAGACATTTCCCCACAATGTGCGATTAATTGCTTACCAATTGCTCGTTTCTCAATAGATTCATAGTATCGCGTGGCATGTGTTGAATTCACATTTCAATCAAAGTATTTTAATTTGGTACCTTGCTCCACAGCCTGTAATAGTTCAAATCTTTTTTTTTGTCTTTAAGTTCTACGGTCCAAAGTCGCCTTCCGACATACCAAACTGCAGAAAGATAACTGTAATATGTTCTAATCCCAACCTGCCACTGTCCTGTACAGCGCTCTCGAGAACTTCGATTTAGTGGTACATTGCTGGAGAATGGCGTGGCGGGCGCGACGTCCGGGTTGAACAACACATCTCTCATGACGTCCTTTCGGTTATTGAGTGATACCGGCGTTGCGCATGCGTGAGACTGGACAAACCCTTGGAGACAAGACTGATATTCGTCGTTTCCATCGCCACATGGGAGCCTTTCGTACTCGGCACGCAGCGGAGAGTCGATGGACAGGTGGAAGGAGGAGGAGAGGGAGAGTGGAGTGGGACTGGCAATGATTGGCACGTACATGTGGCCGCCGACATGTGTAGGTGCCATACAGGCGCATTTCTAGTAGACGACTGCCAATCAACGCAGAGATTTTGTCGAGACTTGCGATGGGCCGCGGAGAGTGCTGCCCCAATGCCAGTGTTCCCTGGACAGTTTCCAATGCCGTCTAAACCAATATCCACTAATAATGTGCCCCGATGATTCACTTTCCATCGTCATAGAAGCCAACCTAACCATTATTCTCTAAAGGGTCCGACCAATTTAAAGTTTAAATTAAAAAATGCAATACAAACGAAAAAACGATTTGAAAGTGCTTGGCTAGACGTATTCTTTTGTTGTGAAGTACAAATGTTCCCGGTTAGAAATGGAATATTATTCCATTCATATGGCTGTCGCGGCTGTATGCACAGTACCTCATTCGATCGAACCAATTTTCGTGCACTTTTTCGAATGTGTGGAGTCGTATCTCTGCAATGGTATCACGAATGTTGGTCCTCAAATGCTTAATATTGTGTCTGGTTTGTCGGCATAACACTTTTCTTTAACAGCGTCACACAGAAAATGGTCCAACGGTGTCAA
The DNA here is from genome assembly GCA_005959815.1 of Sarcophaga bullata. Taxonomy (NCBI): domain Eukaryota; kingdom Metazoa; phylum Arthropoda; class Insecta; order Diptera; family Sarcophagidae; genus Sarcophaga; species Sarcophaga bullata. The sequence continues at coordinate 19,776 of QOCX01001655.1, read as the reverse complement.
ATCGCTGCATTTTGGCAGCCAATTGACATCACCATTTCAGCTAATTAAATGGCCATCAAACGTTCGACGCAATAATCGAATTTGGCATGAGATGCGTGAAAAGTTGCACCATCCTGTTGAAACCAAACATTGTTCACATCAATACCATGAAGAGCGGGTACAAAAACGTTGTTTATCAAGTTGCAATATGAGCCTCCATTGTGCCGTCCTCATTTTCCAAGAAATATGGGCCGCACCAAACAGTCACTCGTAATGGGCGCATTGGATTCTGTAAGACCACGTATGGGTTATCTGAGCCCCAAATGCGCAATACTGCTTATTAACGTACCCACCAAGATGAAAGTAAGCTTCATCCGAAAAAATGTTTTTTTTTTTGGCAAATCGCCAACATCGTGCAGTTTCTCGTTGGCCTATAAATCGCAACGTTGCTTAAGCGTAAATCGGTTCACTAGGTACAGTGGCATAATATACTGAATTTTGTGACATAATAGAATGACATAAGCATTGCCGGATCTGCAATAACCTAGGATTCAAATTTAAACGATAGATGGTCCACCCTATAGAGAGTTGTACAAATAATTAATGGAGAGTTCAACTCTGTGAACTCATAGAAGACGATCACTTCCAATGCTGTATACATTTATTGATTTTTTTAATATTCTCTGCAATTGTCGCCCTTCATACCACTGTTCTTCTCTTGATATTGTTCGAGAGCATCTTAATTTCTTGATAAAATTTTTATATATATTTATTAATTATAAAATAATTATGTTTTGGTTTAAAAAATACCCCCCTTCCCCCCCCCCTACTCTCTTTCTCTTTTTTTAACCAGAAGTAATTGGTAGTAAATCTTCTTCTTTTTTTTTTTTAAAGAATACACTCCTTACCCGTTTATCATCTCCACCTTCCTCTTTTACAAGCTATTGCTGTAGATTTACTCAACAAAAAAGGTAAGAGGTAAATATGTATTTAATTTGGTACTTTTGTAACCCGTTTCCCTTTTATTTAATCATTTTTGTAATTTGTGTTCTGCAGTTTCAAAGAGAAGTAAGGCAACAGAGCCTGTATAAATTTGTATGTTTGTTTGTAAGTGAGTGTGTGTAAGTGAATGTTTTAATGACAACTGCGTGTAATTACAATTTTACTCGTGTAACTTGTGTATGGTGAGTAGGCATTCTTTGTGTACGGCTGTGTGAGTGTGTGTTTGTTTGTTTATTTTGACTCATTTTTTCTTTGTTTTTGTTGCTGCTTTTAACGAGTACACTCACTGTGTGTAATTATTTATTGTGACTTTTAATTTCATTGACTCCTTTTAATGGCCTGTGTAAGAGAGACAAAGAGAGACTGACTTGATGGATATGCGTGTGTTCCGTTTACCTGTTAATTTCATCGCATTTAAACCCGTTCACATTGAAATATTTTTATTTTGTTACAAAAAATTGTTATTCTATTATATTATTTATTTAACACATTTAAGACATAAAATAAGAAATAATTGTATGATTATTTATTTTCCCAAAAATATATATGAGAGAATAAAAAATAATAAAAATAATATGAAGAAAAAAAGTCTGCCTTTTTTTTTTTTTTTTTGGATAATAAATATCGACACATAGATAAACGGATAGAAAAGAAAAGTTGCATTTCTGTGGAAAATTTGACAACAAAATATTCGAGAGTATAATATACAGGAGAGGAAAGAGATAAAACAGTACAAATTCATGTTGGAAATGCTAAGTTGCCGGTATACCTAGTCATATTCCATAATTTTTCTTTGCGTATTGTCATAAAGCCACCATAAAGTAGGATTAGTTTTAATGTTTCTGATGTTGCTAACACTATAAATAACCCAATTGACTCCCATCTGAACACTTATTAAGGCAAAAAACAAAGTTGTTGGCATAAAGGCTCAATGCAATTAAATCCTGGCATAACATTGACTATGGGCAGGCTGCTATTCGGACATGGCAAGGACACATCCGGGTCGTTACTTTAATTTTCTGTATAGAACATTTGATTTTATAATTAAAACTAGGATTTCTGATATAAAGATCTGGAAGTTCCCAATGGGAGCATTGAGGTTTATACATACATACATACATAATTGGCCATTACAACACACCACGTATGTTAATTAAAATTAACACACATAACATAAGTGGTGTGTTAATTTTATACACACACAACATAAGTGGTGCGGTTATTTAAAGTCGACTCCGAACGACAGATTTATCGAGAAACTGTTCATGGCACTTTTATTTACTCTGAGAATTTTTACCAGAAACCCGCTGAGAGGAAGTCGCCGAAGAAATATTTTTTTCATATTTCGTTTTTAATGTCTGACCGGGGATATGAACCCTGGCCTTTCTTCTAACAAGCCAACACACTACCTACTAGACTACGGCGACCTGCATTGAGGTTTATACCGATGGTTTAAAGACTCACGATAGAATGGGCTGTTATATACACTCAAAGGTATTTATTTTTCTTTCCAATAATTCCTATATTTTATATATTTTTCATATTCATTTTGCTATTCCTCTTTAAATTGATAAAAGGCTGTGCGAAACGTATAAATAACCGAAGAACCGACTCATGCCTACTCTTAGAACACATGGCCATCCATCTCACAAATGACTCTCACGAGCCACTGTTCCTTTGCCAGACATGGCGAAAACTCTGGAGGTCTGAGAAGATGTAAGAGATTGTCTTTCATCTGATGTGCCAGGACCCTGGTCTTGTCAGATAGAGAAGGCGGCTTTTGGACTCTCACATTTTAATATCAAGATTCTTGCAATAGTAAGACTCATCTGGAATTTATGTCTGCGTCCCTTCAGCGTTTTGTTGTTTGTTGTCTACTTTTTTATCCCTTTTTTGCTATATTGATGTTGTTGTTTTATTTTTGTTTATTTGTTAATCAGGCAAACAAGTCCGTTGTTATTGTTTTTGTAGCTTTTGTTTAACATTTTAATGTTAAACGATTTTACACCATTTCCATTTTCGTAACAATATATTATGTTTTAAGAATTTTATAAATAAATAAGGAGTAAATTTATTCCTTTTACCCGCAAGTGAAGCTTTTGGCTATAACAATCGAACAAACCGAGCAAGATCACTTCAGCTTAATTGCATAGTGGCTACAGTCCCTATTTGTCTTTTCTTGGCTTATGCGTATTAATTTATTGCTTGATTTGAAATCAAATGGAAATCTGCATTTCAGTGACTCTTCTAAAATTATTCTTAAACTTTTGACATGGTGTAGGCATGATTTATGTGAGCGGAATTTAATTTGTAATAAGCAATCGCCTTATTTATTAACTCTACTGTGTTGCACTTCACAAATTCCTCCTTTCAGTTATATCGCCTTTTTTTGGATATTGGCAGTCATTCCTTTGAGCTTTTAGCAGTAAGAAACAGCATTTGAATAATGTGGTCCAGTTAACAAAAATTCTGACGATATGTTAGTCTGCGCTTATTCTTTACATACATTATGCATACATAATTGGTCATTACAACCCTTAAGTCAGGATTGCGACCTACTTTTTCACGCCAATTATGTTGTGAGTTATTTTTTTTATGTATGAGTGGCGGACTTGCAATTTAAAGTCGACTCCGATCAGTAGATTTTTGAGAGACTTTTCATTTCAATTTTATTTGCACTCAGAGTTTTTACCAGAAATCTGTTTTTAAGATTTCATTTTGTTGGAAACATCTGCCTGGTGTATAAGCGTGGCCCCACGTCTATTCTAAGAAAGTCGCTCACTACCTACAGAACTACAGCTTCTCTATTATCTAAATCATACCTCAAGAAACCTAATATAGATTACGAAAATAAGTTGCAAATAAATTAAAAATTGTAGCCTACTTCTTCCCTCTAATGAAGATTTAACAAAGTCTAACCAGAAATTTATACAAATAATCGTGCTGAATTTCATATAATCGTTGTGTTCCACTGAATTCCCTATTTATTAAGAGAAAACGAAAAAAAAAATTGATTTTAAAATTAAAATTTAAGAAAACAAAAACCACCATCCACCATCCACCATCATACATTCGCATTCAAAACAAAAAAAAAATAGAAAATAATGAAACCCAACCGATATTTTTCACATGGGAGAATTTGTAAACAATTGCAGTTTAGCGGAGAAAAGGAGAGAAGCTACAAAAATCAACAAAAGAGAAATTAATGAACAACAAAAAAAAAAAGAAAAAAAAAACTCACACTTGCCAAATGCAAATACTTCTGTCGAGCTTCGTACGAAGAAAAGCAATCATGTTGGTGCAATCAGCAACAACGTTTTAGCGAAAGGAATAACCAACCGAGAAAATAAATTCATATTCTCTTATGTGTAGATAGATGTGTGCATTTGTGTGTGTGTTAGTGTATGTGAGTGAGAGTTAGCTTAGATTGCATATACATACATACATACATACATACATTACCTACCATATTGTGATGAGATTGTAATTTCTAAGTGGGTGTGAGTGCAACTTCTTTTTTAAATGCACCGCAATCAAGAAACAATCGACACCAGAAAACAAGCAAATTACACTCATACATGCTTACAAACACATGCATGACATGTTTCCGATGCCATTATCCCTACACTCTCGCATACACTTATGCCAAGGCAAACTGCTGCGATGCTGTTGATTGCTTTGCTTACCGAGCATAAGTGGAACAATGGCTTTGTCAGAGAAGATGAAAGGATAACAAGAAACTAGAAAAACAATCATAGAAAACAACTATAATATCAGCAACAACAGCAACTACAACAACAATACATACAAAACAATGACAAGAAAAAGTTAAGTAAAGTTCAATATCCACCTAAAAACAAACGAATGCACATCACACCACACTCTTCCACTCTTCCACTCTTACTCTCTTTCAATAAGTATTTCTTGCACTTTCTCTATTGCTCTCTCATTGTCTTAATGCAAGTGAAAGAACTGCCGTTATAGGATACAAAAAAAAAAACAAAGCAAAGAAGAAAAAAAAACAAAACTTATGCTTTAATAATGGAGCTGTGTAAGTGAGTATATGTATGTGTGTGTAAGAGAATGCAAGCAATTGTTTAAGAGTGTGAGTGAATCACTTATCGGTTACACTCTGTAAAACGTTTAAAAAATTATTCCCATATGAAAAATGCGACAACAACAACTGCAATTTTCTTTCTCCTTTTTAAAAATCTTTGCAAATGTCTGTATACATATGTACACGTATAAACATGTTGTTGTATGCGAGTAAAACTCGGTTTAACTTGAGCTAAACACAAGCAATCAAACGTTATACAAAAGCCATATACATACACTTGCACTTACACTTACACTTATACGTATGTATGTACATATGTATGTATTTTGTAAGAAATTGAGGAATTCTTAACCAAAATCACAGCATTGAAGCCAAAAGAAAAACGCACATCCATAGTAGAAACGATTTCTAAACTTTTTTTTTGAAAAGATGCCAATTGACTTTGTAGCGTAATAAGTGGGATGAGTGGCTGTCTATTCGATTCTCTACAGAGTCATTTGCTATTACTTCTGTGTAAGTGTATGACGACGATGTTGTTCCTATTGCTGTATGCTCTGCGTTACCAGAGGTAACAATTTTCCAATTTCAAACAACAAAGTGTTCATAATATCAACAATAAATGAAGTCTGCTTCTATTGTTGCCAATAATGCCTTGCTCTCTTGCTGTTGCTCTTCCTGTTGTTGCTGTTCCTGTTATTGTTGCTGATGATGACGATGATGATAATGTTGATGTCTGATAGACAAACAATATCATTCAGTCAGTCTTTCATTCATTTAGCAATTCGTAGCTCTCCCTGTTGTATTACGATTAGTTGCACAAATTGATTCAAGTTTTTGTGCAACAGCAAAAACAACTACCAACAAAAATAAAAAAAAAAACAAAACAAAAAAAGGAAAACAATGAAAACAGTACAAACATGACGAACAATGATTGTTCCGTTAAAATAATGTTTTCAGTATGACTTGAGTTCACTTCGATAGCTTCGATGGCATATAAAAATAGAAAATCGAGAGTTTTTCGCCTCTACAATGGTTTAGAAATTATTTTGTTAACGGTTTTTTTATTGTTTTTTTTTTAATATGAAATATTGATTCTAAAATACACATGGAGGTTAAAACAAAATCAACACACTTCTTTTGAATATGCCCTGACTGTATTGTAAGATGAATTTATAAACTCAGCTCGAACAGAATAGTCAAACTGTACAGTAAAGTTTCATTTTAAGAAAATATTTTTACGAAAATGAAATGGTGTAACATCGTTTAACATTAAAAGTGTAAGCAAAGCACAAAACAAAACCAACGGACTTGTTTACTTGATTTAACAAATAAACAAAAATGTAGCAACAACATCACTATTCACGGAAGAGGATAAACAAGTAAACAGCAAGCAACAACATCACTGCAAAGACGAAGGTAAACAAAATACACCAACAACAAAACAAGAAAACATAAATAAATGTAAACAATGATGTTTACAATTCATAGAATTTCTCGTGAGGCGAAGACCCAGAACCTTTGCCTACGAGAACATTCATCAGAGCTTTTACATCGCTATACAAAGAGGCAAGGCAAAGCAAGCAAAGTCGGAGTAGAAGTTCAGTCAGGTCTTGTTGAAGCCGCGTTACGTGTAAAGTAACAATCGTGGTTTGAAGATCTTCCGTTACAAGAAGATCTAGAAAAATTGTGTAATAATTTAGTTGTTATAGCGCAAACGGCATAAACAAAAGTAATAACAAAATAAACAATTGTTGTTGTTAGAATTGGTTGTGAACAGTGGCACACAAAATTGTGCGAATAATAAAGAATTTAATTGAAACTGAACACAAATTTATTTTCATTTTTATTTGCAATCTATGAGCTCATATTTCAAACGTTTCTAAAAGGTAAAAATGTAACAATATTTTTATTGAAAAGATTTATCAAGTTAGCTGCTGGACATTGGCTCATATTAAGTACTCTTCAAATCTAGTGTCAACCTGAAATCACCATAATTTTAGACTAGAATATTACGATCTTTCTGCAGATTTTTAGTATCACGATGTAAGTTAAAAACAATATTCCAGTTTTATTGGTGGGATTATTGGCAAGAAACATATGTTTACCCACAACAATATACAATGTCAGTTACTTACATAGTAAAAACTATCCTAATGATTAACTTCACATTGTCTCTCCTCCTTATACTTCCCGAGAACATTCATTAAACAAACTTTAAGAAGAAGAGTCCAGTGGGAATATAAATTGGAGAAGTAATGGTGGAAAGATATTGTGAAAGTGAAAATGTACTCTCAGAGTTTTTGCAAAAATCTGCTGAAAAGGAAATTCGTAAAAGAAATATTTTCTTACCAATATTTCATTTTATTGGAGATGTCAGACAACTGGGGTATTGCACCCAAGAGGACCGCTATTAAATCTTCGGCGAACTCCTTAATGGCGCAACATATATATCTGTAGGAAAAATATCGCCTCTTATTAAGGGAATAGCAGAGGATTTGCAGATTCTACAGTGTTCTCAGCAGATGATAATTGGGTGCAACGGTAACAGGCTTGTAGTAATGGGTCAACTTGCGCTCCAGGTACTGTTTTTGTCCCTTATGACAAGTACACGTCCTCTAACCTAAAAGGCTGTCAATGCATGTTTTCAAAACAAAAGTTTATTTCTCATTCGCTTGACCCTATAGGACATCAGGATGAGAGAAAGACCAATGAGGGGAAAGACCGGATAGATTGACAAATTGATGCCATTATGGTTTGAAGGGCCCCATGTTTTTGCAAATAACACTTGACGTTATTGTCAAATCGATATGGCTGTGTGTGTGTGTGTGGTCAATATATGGTTTTGTTTATGCAGTACCGTTCGAGCAATTTACAAAATAGCATTCATCAAATTATTGCTGAGGTATCGTTTGAATTGTAGGAAAAAATGTTCGACAAATTTTGAAACGTATCCGTATACATTAAAAAAAGCTCTTAAAAATATCTGTATGTACGTGTTATATTTGTTAGTGTAGCAATGTTCCACATTTTTTAATGAGAGATCGTTTGAAACCCTTGTATAATTAAGTGTCACTTAATCACACAACAAAATTGAATATTTTTTGCAAAAAAAAAAAAACCAAAAGTAATCCTATATTTACAGTTAAATACACAAATCTTTAAATGACTGCCTTATAATTTCTAACATAAATTTGTGTAAATATTGACCCAAAAAAACCAAGCCAAACAAACTATAATTATCGGCTTTTTGACATGAGACATGTGCCGTTGTCTAACTTTTTCTTTGCGTTGCTCTGCAACGTATTTGCCAACAAAATGAAGTCGCTACAATGTTTGTCTATAAATTTATAGACATTAAACATAAAATGCTCACGCTAGAGGGGGAAAAATGAAATAGGAAATATTACGAAATGACCGAAAGAGCAACAATAGGAATGAATTTATGTGCTGAAGTGGTTAATGGAATTTTGAACACCAGCTATATAAACAAACGAGCCATGTTAACAACATACCCCCCTGCATTTGCAGGCATATCGTCCAAGAGCAAACATATAATGACACGCCCACTTATCAACAATTAGTCTAACCAAATAATATGTAAACAGGCAAACATACTGGCAACAAATAAAACTAAAATATGTTGTTATTGTTACTATTATACTGAGTATCATTAAGAGATTGAGTTTAACTGGCAAGTAACACATGCGCTCGATAATTTGCGTGTTTTTGGCATCAGGGTTGTTTTCAAACCACGTTTTTAGAAACAATAGAAGTAAGCAGCCATAGCAAATGCAACACGCGCCTACAAAAACATATTCTCGCGCTCTATGCTTGCTTTTTGTTCTTTAACATTTTTTTTTTTTTTTTTTTTTTTTTTTTTTTTTTTTTTTTTTTTTTAAAGCGTGTGATAATTATATTTCCTATGCATGCCACGTGCTGACTTTTCATCAATGTTATGCAACAACGTTTTAAACAAACATATTTTCTACGTATCAATTTCCGCATTTTTACATTTTCAAGGGCTTCCTAATTGCTTAATGACGACTATAATAACGATAATGAAGTTGATGCTTTTCTGCTCTTCGCCTACAACATTTCTCTGATTTGTTACAACAAAATATTTGCCAAACATTTCAATTACATTTTGAAAATAAAAAAAGGGGGTAAAATGAATACGTGTGTGCGTGTTGCTTTTTAATATCAATATGTTGAAAACAGCCTCAAGTGCCAAATTAAGTACCCACTTGTTTAAGTATTTTAATGAAGTTTACAAATATTGATTCAGTTTCCCACACCACATAATATTTTAATACATTTTGCACCTTTTCCTGTATTATTAAAAGGCTTTCAATAGTACTTTTGTGGTACTTTTAACAGAGACAATAGAACGTGGGAATCTAAGAAGTATTTTTCTTAAATTATCCTAGCATAGCATACGTATATTTAGTTGGGTGTTAGTACTAGAGAGAGAAGTGTAGCTTACATGCCTAATCTAGTCTAGAACAATGATTCTTAAGGAGTAGTTTTACCCACTAAGAACCTCAAACTTTTCGGTTTCGAAGATAGGATAGTAAAAAACAAGTCTCAATAACTACTCAATCAATTTTGTTTTACATACAAACATAACATACATGATTGGTCATTACAATCCTTCACTAAGGATTACTCACTAGCTAACTCACCACCACTTATGTTGTGTTGTTGTTATAGTTTAAAGTCTACTCCGTTGAACAGATTCTAGAGAAACTTTTAATGGCAAATTTTATTTACTCTCCGAAGGTTTTGCCAGAAATCTGCTGAGAGGAAGGCGCTGAAGAAATATTTATTCAGTTTTTCATTTTATTGAAGATGGTCTCGACTAGGGTTTGGACCGTGGCCTCATGTTTAATAAGCCAACACATTGCCTACAAGACTACGGTGGCTACAATGATTACCAGATCAAATTATTTTAAGAAATTTTTATGTCAATTGTCCATCACCTTGCCACCATTTCTTAATACCTTCTTTCGAGTTTTGCGAACTCTCGGATTTATGTGAATAAACTAGAAATAATTCCCGATCTCTGAATAGACCTCCAATGCTCCATTAGCGACATACAGCCACATAGAAAAAGTCATGGAAAATTTTGTGTAGTCAAAGGCTTGGCGGCTAAATTAAGTAGTTTGATATCAACCACGTTATCAAATTCTTGTAACATTCCGTTCTCATATGAAGATCCACTCACAATCACTGCAATCAAACGTCAAATGCAACGTGCAATCGTTGTGGCTGAAATTTGTTTCTTATGAATTGCATGAGCCGTCCAGATGGCAATGCAATTAATCGAAGATGATTTCTTTCGAAAAGTTCTCATTAATTTTACTTTGCTGAATGAATTGCCTAGGCTTTTCATGTTCTGCTGGTTTGAGCTCCTTGAGTCAACTTAGTTCTTTACGCATGAAGGTGGAGGTCTTCTGTTAAAGTTCACTGCGTAGTGCTTCATACAGTCGTTGAGAAGCAAATGCCAAATTGATGTTTTTGGATTTTCGTCTACAAACTCGTATACAACGGCATTGCTTTCAAGAGATGTCGATGGACAGGAGTCTTACTTTTCATAACCGATCGATTTACTTTAAATTTTTGACACAATCTTCTAATAGTTGCATCATTAAAGCATTTTCTTTTTAACTGCAAACTCTTTGAAATTTGCGAGAGATTTTTTGAAATAAGATTTTACATATAAAACGCCCCATTTGTTTTCCTAAAAGTTCCAATTTTAGTAATCGGAATAAACACACGCCAAATTTTAGGGCAACCACTTGCAGAACACTAAATGCGCACCAGGCAAAGTCATATATTATCGGATGTACTTTGTTATCTTCAACTTACAGAAAAGTTTTAACGTATCAAGGTTGATGCCGGTTAGGCGCCGTAGTCTACTAGGTAGTTGTGTTGACTTATTAATCGTGAGTCACAGTTCAAACGCCAAGTCAGACATCTTCAACAAAACGAAATCTGAAAAAATATTTTGGCGATTTCCATGAAAAAGTTTCTTAAAAAATTTGTCCTTCGGAGACGGCTTAAGGTACGGCCACTCATGCATCAAATCAACACACATAACATGGGTGATGTCAAAAACTGAGTCGTAATCCGGACTGAAGGACCAATTATGTTTGCGTATGTATATTAAATTTTCCTGTAGGCAATAAAAAAAAGTCTCAATAAAAATCCTAACAAACCAGTTGATAACTGTCAAAGTACACAACGAAAGGCAATAGTCAAAAATTTTCCAGCTTTATGCGTTTGATTAGCAGAGAAGTGTCGAATGAAACAAAGTATATAAGAAAAAACGTATTTAAAGTGTGTTGACCAGTTGGCAGATTCCATGTGACTCAGAATTTACTCAGACACTCGATATATTTAACTTCCCAATGAGACTGATCCTTATATATGCGAAACTGTATATGAAAACTATAGGAATTATTGGAAAGAAAAATAAACATCTTTGAGGGTATATCACAGCCCACTCAATCGTGAGTCTTTAAACCATCGGTATAAACCTCAATGTAGGTCACCGTAGTCTAGTAGGTAGTGTGTTGGCTTGTTAGACGAAAGGCCAGTGTTCGAATCCCCGGTCAAACATCAAAAACGAAATATGAAAAAAATATTTCTTCGGCGGCTTCCTCTCAGCAGATTTCTGGCAAAAACTCTGTGAGTAAATAAAATTGCCATGATAAGTTTCTCAAAAATCTGTCGTTCGGAGTCGACTTTAAACTGTAGGTCCCGCCACTCATGTATAAAAATTAACACACACAACATAAGTGGTGTGATAAGCTAATAATAATAAAAACATGCCAACTTTTAGAGCAACCACTTGCAGAGCACTAAATGCGCACCATTAAGGCAAAGCCATATACTATCGGATGTACTTTGTTATCTTCAACGGATCAGGTTGATGTCGGTCAGTCGCCGCAGTCTACTAGGTAGTTTTGTTAACTTATAAGTCGTGAGGCCACAAGTCAAGCGCCAGGTCAGACATCTCCAACGAAACGAAATATGAAGAAATATTTCTACGGCGATTTCCCCCCAGCAGATTTCTGGCAAAAACTCTGAGAGTAAACAAAATTGTCATGAAACGTTTCTCAAAAATCTGTCGTTCGGAGCCGACTTTAGGTCCCGCCACTCATTAATCAAATCAGCGTACATAACATAGTTGATGTGAAAAACTGTGTCGTAATTCGGACTGAAGGACCAATTATGTGTATGTATGTATATTAAATTTTTCTGCACGCAATAAAAAAAATCTCAAAAAAAAGTCAAAACAAACCAGCTCATAGCTGTCAAAGTACTCAACGGAAGGCAGTTGTCAACATTTTTTCAGCTTTATGGGTTTGATTAGCAGAGAAGTATCGAATGAACAAAGTATATAAGAAAACACGTATTTAAAGTGGGCAACCAATTGGCAGATTCCATGTGACATAGAATTTATTCAGACACTCGATATAATTAACTTCCCAATGGCTGATCCATATATACGAAGAAAATATTCTCAGGACTGAACCTTAAATCAGTTTTCGAAATTGAATACATCGTTAAGCGAGACAATTACATCAACCCGACAAATCCAACTAATCTAAAACAAAACAAAGCAAAAAACAAAAAGAAGAAGAAGAAGATAATTGTATCTATTTTTATTAGAAAATTGCTATCATAAAAGAAAAAAGAAAAAAAGTAAAGAGCGAAACGCATTTAGACGAAAACAAAGAAACAAATCTAATATCGAATATTCACTCTCTTCACAAATTACAAAATTAATATGAAATCCTAAAGAGATGACTATAAAGAGCATACCATACCATACCAGCAATCCTGTAAACAGTGGCTGGCATTGCTAGTCTGCAACTAAACCCACATGCCAAATGCTACTAAATCTCTATCCAAATTAAGAGGCAACAACAGGAATCATTGAACAACTAAAGCTGGCACATTGTGCCCCAGGGAATTTCTTTAATATAAATGCACAATAACCGCCATAGAGAGCAACCGACAAAGGGCAAAATGAAGTGGAAACAAATGAAACAGAAAATTCTCTTCAAACGCAATTTCAATTTCAATATACGAGTATGTATATGTATATACACATATACTATATATATGTATGTATGTATATATATTTGAATTAAATGAATACAAACAAGAATGGTTTGCAAACGACAATGACGATATCCCCAGTTATATAAGAGGACCTTAGCAAAGTCGTTGTACAGAAAACATAAATGTTTTCTCTATTATTATTATTATTATTATTGCTGTTGTTGTTGTAGTTTTCTATATACAATGTATTAACAATCTTAAGTACTTACATACATACATCGAAATCGTGTTGAATGCTTAGAAAATAGCTTTTCAAACCACAAACAGCGCTTTACTACTCGGTTTGTATCTCATGAATACACAATATGTGGTTGGTCGTTTGATTTTTACCTACCCCCACCACCCCCCTTGCATTGTTCCAGCTTTGTGGGTTTTCTATAAGTGCAAAAAACAAAAAAAAGAAATTAAATGTTGGCCATTAAAATTGTATGCGAGGGTGGTTAATTTACGCAAATCAAAAAGAAAGAAAAAATTTCAAAAGCAAATCTCAACTTCAATAAACTCATACATCTACTGTATATGAAATATGGTGTTATTGAAACCATTAAATACAACAAAAACAACTGTTAAGAGTATACATAACAACAACAACAATATATCAAAGAGAAAAGTGACAATTCGATTAGCACAAATGCTCACAGAAAAAAACTCTTACATTTTGTAGACTTTAAACAGAGAAGATTGAAAATTTCTTAAGAGAATCTTGAAGATTAGAAAAATAATTTTTGATTCCTGAGAGGCGTCATTCTATACTTTACTTTAATTCGAACGGCATCTGAGAGGCGCCATTACTATTTACGATAATATGTTTTTAAGATTAGTTCGTTATATATCAGATGGTGGATACTTAGATCCCACAGCCTGAATACGTAAAATCGTAGCAAAAATTTTGGTGCTCAGTTAAGTAACATTCTGGGAAGCTGTACAGCAAATGAGCTCGTCAGGGCTGGCGCACTTCTTCCGAAATCCTTTTCAATCGATTTAGGAATACATTTTAAATCTTTCAAGCTGGCCATTTCGCGGAAATTCTTTCAAGACTCCAAACTATCCTGGGTCAATGAGAAGTCCTGCTCTATCGCTAGGATAACTTGGCCCTCAATGAATAAAAGGCGCACCAACCAGTTACTTGGACTTTGTCGTAACGTCATCTCGATCAAAGTCCTCAAGTGAGCTTTTGGTATCAAAGCTTCCACTCTAAGCTAACCTAACCTAACCTAACCTATGTTAAAATACTGATAAGCAAAACCGAAACAATTTTTTATTAAAATTACTGTCGGGTGGCAGAATATCCATACTAAAAAATGGTTAGGGTGCAAAGGGTTAATATAAGATGTGTGTGGTGTTAAATACGAATTTGAAAACCCAAGACGCAATCCATTAATTTTAGCAGAGCCACATTTGGCGTTAACAGAGCAAAATTTTCTCTAACAGACCACTGTTAACTGTTTAACAGTGGCAATAAGTAGTTTAATCTTCTACGTTGCAATTATTGCAGACTATTGACATGAAGTTTTATTCTCTTTATGATCATTATTATTTCTAAACAATAATGTTGAAATGAAAAGGATGGCTGGTGGGGATAAAGGAAGGAATTATTCCAGTGGACTACCATATATATATAGTCCGTATGGTGTACTATTTCTTATATTTTCCAAAATGGCCACTGATCTTCTAAAGAATTTTCAATAAAAAAATTGATAGTTTCTATGCCAATTTTCATAATACCATATGACTTTATGTGGGACTTTTTCGCTGATTATATTAAAAGGCCTTGGAACCTTCCTTCGAGTATGATATGATACTCCTAGACCTAGTATATGCCCTAAAACTAGCTCATAAGCAAGTGACCTTCTTCAGATGGATACTGTTAAAACTCTAACAGTGCTCTGTTAAGGTTAAAGTTTGCTCTGTTAAGAGAAAATTTTGCTCTGTTAACGCTAAATGTGGCGCTGTTAAAATTTATGAATTGCGTCTTGGATTTTCAAATTCGAATTTATCTTCACACACATTAATATAAGATGGTTTGGAATTTTCCCTTTATCATTATTATTTGTCGTGAGTACGATATTAGCAATACGACCCATCGAATCAAGCACTTTTCGTGTATTCATTTATTTGGGAAAAATCATCCTCTTTTGCAGAGTCTGTACTCCAGCATCACTTTTATTCAGTTTAGCATGTATTACCTCTTTTCTCTCTTCGTTCTGCAATATCGGGGGAAGTTACCTAATGCGACCAATAACTGCATGTGACATACATACAACTAAATAATTGCCATTACAACCTTTTAGTCTCGGATATACGGCCTATCTTCTCATACACCGCTTATGTTGAGTGCGGGACTTAACAGTTTAAAGTCAACCAAGACGACAGATTTTTTGAGAACTTTTCATGGCAATTTTATTTACTCTCAGATTTTTGCCGAAACTTTGAGAGAAGCCGCAGCAGAAAATATTTTTTCATATTCGTTTGATGTCTGACCGAGAATTCGAAACCCTTGCCTTCGATACTAGTAGCCAACCAGTTACTATTTATACTAGGCCGAACTTTCAGCTCCATGTAACACATGTGTAAAATAAAATGCCTAGCTAATCCTATAATATTCGTTTACGAAATGGAAATGGCTGATGCCAATGAAGAATGGAAAGCAGTTAACCATTTTCTTCAATGCCATAAAATATACCTATTTATGGTACCTTTACAATAAGGTATTCCTAATATTAGCTAATATATTTAGCTACTTGATTAGTCATTAAAAACCTTTAATACAATCCTTTCAGTCCGGATTACGATTTAGCTTTTAACATCACACATGTTGTATTGTATTTAACATCACACATGAGTGTTGGTACCAACATTTGAGTGTTCACACTGAACGGGAAATTTAAGAAAATTTTCCACCAAGCTTTTGCCAAAAGACTGCAGACTGATGAAGGCACCGCAAGGACAGAGCTGAGTTATCCTAGGCTACAATGACTTCATAAGCTACAGTATATAAAGCTTAGGTTAGGTTAGCGGTTTCACTCGTTGGCTCTTACGGCCCATGGTGTTAGCCAGAATGAGGTAAACCTTTTTGTCATAATTCGTTTGTGTGGATGAAACCGGCCAGTTCTCTTAATGGCACCATGCCCTGATCTTTAAACGTTTTATCATTCAGAAACCATTGACGTCTGTTTTGAAGTGCAGGGCACTGATTACACATCATGACAGCTTCTGCAGTAATACTATGGGTGAAGTAGACCTAGCTTGTCAGTGAAATTGCCAATAGCACAATGTCCCCTTAAAATTAGTATTAGAGTGCGAAGAATTTTCTTGTCGACTGCTGAACATACCGGAAATAAAAAAGCTTAAGAGCTTAATTTAGTAGAGTTTGTAATAATTTTTCGCTTCTATATTTCCAGTGCTTTCTTTGAACATTATTTCTCTGGCCTATAACTTGTTTAATAAGACTTCAATGGTAGAACGAAAAGAGTTTTGATAATACAAACTGACTATTCACCAATGTTGACAATAAAAAATCCTTTGGATTTCAACAATCGTGCAAGTCAGTATGCAACAGAATAATAAATAAATACTCGTAGAATAAAAAAATTAAATTAAATTTATTAAATCGAGATTATTTAATTAAATTGATCATTTATTTTGTTGTTGGAATTAATTAAAAATTTTTAGTTGAGCTTCATGTTCTAGAACAAAAAAAAAACGAAAATTTACGTGGGTATTATTCGATTACAGTGTATCCATACAAAAAACTACAACAACAAACCCCAAAAAAAATAGTACAATTCCATATGAATTTTAATCATTTCATTATAAACGAACAACAAAAACAAAGAGAAAAAATAGGAAATTCAACAACAATAGAAGTAACATTATTCATACATGTGTGTGGTATCCTGATCTAAGAACGATTTTTCATTAATTAAATTTTTTTTTTAAAAAACGCACACATGCACAATAAAAATAAAAAATAGAATCATCATCACATTGATTATATAGTTTTAGTAAAAGCAACAACAAAAAAAGAAAAGAAAGCAACAGAATAGAATAAAATATGCATTAATCCATAAACAATATGCATTTGATAACGAAAATTCCTGAATAAAAAATTCAAATTTAAAGATAACAATGGCTTAAGTCGACTGAATACATACACAAATAACATAATTGGTCATTATACTACTTCGGCAAGGATTACGACCTAGCTTCTCATTGCACGTATATTGTGGGTGTTAATTTTATGCAAAAGTAGCGGGACCTTAAGTTTAAAGTCAATTTCGAACGTCAGATTTTTGGAGAAACTTTCCATACCGTGACTGTATAAACAGCAGTCTAAGCCCAGAAGGATACGAATATTAGAAAATTTTAGAAAAGAAAACGGCTTTAATATCACAAAGAAGAATTCAAACAGGACACCGAACAACACAGACTGTGAAGATCATAAAGAGGATCTATTGCTTCAGTTGACTAAGAGCTGGATTCAATAAACAAATTTCCTTGCCACAACAGCGCAGTTCGCAGAATTGAACTCTCAATAAATCCTATTAATCCGTTTTCCAATATCATTAATTAATTTGTAGGGCTATCTATCGGGTGGGTCATCTATTGATTTAAATTTGTTATTCGAATCTGGCAATACCTATGTTGCTGTATCCCGTCACAAAATTTAGTATTTTACATCCACTGAACGCAATGAATCGATTTACGCTTTAGCAACGTTGGGATTTATTGGAAATTTATTTCCAAAACAAAAACAATTTCTCGGAAATTGAAAGAAAATATCGTACAAAATTTGGTCGCAGAGAAGGACCCACAGCGCCCGGTATATGCAAATTTATTGCTAAAAAAATTAGTGAAACTAGTTTCATTGTTGATGCACCAACACGTGAGCATGCTCATACAATGCGTACACTGGAAAATATCGAGGATGTAGCTGAGACTCGTAATCGCTCTCAATGCTTCAGTTTGCATCGAATTTTAGGAGAAGATCTCGCTATGACGCCTTATAAAGTTCAATTGGTTTTTCGGTTGAAGCCATATGGCCTTACACTAGATGCGCCAACGACAAACTGCACGATGATGTCAATTTTGACAAAAAAAAATCATCTTTTCGGATGAAGCTTATTTTCATCTTGGTGGGTACGTTAAAAAGCAAAAATTTCCATATTTAATGCTCAGAAAACCCACACGTAGTCTTACAGAAACCAATGCATACAATACGAGTGACTTTTTGGTGCGGCTTATTGAGCAGAGGCACACAATTGGCCCAGGCCCATATTTCTTTGAAAATGAGAGCAGCGCAATCATTATGGTCAATGAAGACACCTAACACACCGCTCTTCATGGCATCAATGTGAACGATGTTTGGTTACAACTGGCTGGTGTAACTTATCACACATCTTATGCCACAATCGATTTATTGCATCAAACGTTTGATGACCGTTCAATTAGCCGAAATAATTATGTTAATTGCCCGCCAAAAAGCTGTTATTTGATATCGCTGGACTATTTTTTGTGGAACGTCGTTAGAGGAAAGTGTTATGCCGATAAACCAGAAACAATTAAACATTTGAAGGCCAACGTTTTGTGATGTCATTACTGAGATACGACCCCATACACTTGAAAAAATGCACGAAAATTTGTCCAATCGAATGAGATACTATGAGGCCATTTCTAACCGAGAACAATTGTACTTCACACATACATACATAATTGGCCATTACAACCCTTCAGTCCTCACACCACTTATGTTGTGTGTGTTAATTTTATAGATGCATGGCGGGACCTACAGTTTAAAGTCGACTCCGAACGACAGATTTTTGAGAAACTTGTCATGGCAATTTTATTTACTCACAGAGTTTTTGCCAGAAATCTGCTGAGAGGATGTCGCCGAAGAACCCTGGCCTTTCGTCTAATAAGCCAACAAACTACCTATTAGATTACGGCGACTATTATTGTACTTCAAAACAAAATTCTAAACCGTTTTTCTGGCATGGCATTTTTAAATTAAAACTAGAGGACAGTGTCTATAGGCAACAACAGATATTTTCGCTATTATCTTAGTCGGGAGAAAACAAAATTCAATTTTTAATTGAAATTTTTTTTTGTATCAATATTGTTACAAATACAACACATAACATATATGACCTGTGTATGATGAATACTCGTTACCAAAAAACATAATTTATACAAAACCGTGATGAAAAAATATGTTCTGTGAGTGGCAAAAAGAATGAAATAATAAAGCAGAGTGACTAAACATGGGTATTACATTTACAAAAGGCATTCATTACAATTTTAGTTGAAATCTAAAATATGCTAAAAAAAAAAAAAAAAAATCGTTACGATCTTTTTTTTTCTCTCGTATCTTTAGTTCAATTTGAAACCATATGCGAATTATCACAACCAAAAAAACAAAAAAAAAAATTTAAGAAAATCGTAAAAAATAGAATTCAAATGAAACAACAGCCTAAAGGAGAAAGGGTATAGAAGGAGGAGATTTGAATTTTTTTTTAGCCACCTGCATTAGAATGAATGAATTACTATCATGGACAAACGTTGCTGGTGATGTTCACGTTGATGTAAAATATTCATTTTTTTTTAGT